>CAUYLG010046492.1:0-113739 GCA_963573385.1 Cacajao melanocephalus | reverse complement strand
GTTTTTTCTGTTTCTTAGTTTTCCTTTGGCGGACGCCCCTTCCCCGCAGAGCTGGACCTTCCCAGTTCAGCTGTGCTTACTGTGAAACTCTCAGTCCTCAGCGCTTCCAATTGCTGTTCTCCTTGTGGGGATGGGACCAGCGGAGCCGGACTCAAAGGGCACCCCGTCCCGTATACTCCGCGCCGAGAAGCGCCATGCCAGGGTAAAACAGCCGCGCCGGCCAAAAAAGTCGCGCTGGTGACCCGTGTGGCTCCTCCGCCGGGAATCTCCCAGTCTGTGGGCAACAAAAGTTCTTCTGAAACTGCAGCGTCCACTCGCTCTCTGCGCTTTCACTGGGAGCTACAATCCTGAGCTGTTGTTAATCGGCCATCTTGGATCTCTCTCCTCAGATGCTTTTATTTCCAGATGTTGCTGCTGCTGGTTCTGAGTCTTTCTTGGACTTGGGTCTCAGGGAAACTGTACTGTTTGCATCCAAGCAGTGGAGACTGAATATATTGCAGCTGGACTCAGTTTTCCAAGCTCAGTATTGTAGATACTCAGGTCCTGGGCATTGCAGGATGTTGAATAGCGTCTCTGGCCTCTCCCCACTAGATGCCAGTAAAACCACCAACCAAAAATGTCTCCACACGTTGAACGTCTCCTGAGGGGTGGGAGTGGGAAGCAAAATAGCCACTGGTTGATCCTTCCTATGCTAACACATGAGAAATAAGAGATCCCATTTTTTGTTTTTTGTTTTTTGTTTTTGAGATGGAGTCTTGCTCTGTAGCCCATGCTGGAGTGCCGTGGTGCGATCTCGGCTCACTGCAACCTCCGCCTCCCAAGTCCTAGTTCAAGGAATTCTCCTACCTCAGTCTCCTGAGGAGCTGGGATTACAGGCATGCACCACCATGCCCAGCTAATTTTTGTATTTTTAGTAGAGATGGGCTTTCATTGTGTTGACATAGCTGGTCTTGAACTCCTGACCCAGTGAAGAGATCACATTTTTAAAGCCACTAGGGTCTGGCTGGGTGGTGGTTCTGCAGTAGATAGGGGACATGGTGGCTGTCATGGCCCATCTCCCTCCTTCCACACTGGGGACCCTTGGTGGTGTTTTGAGAAAATGTAAACCTGGATTGCTGGCAACAGAAGAGAATGTGCAGGGCATGTGGTTCTGTGATTCTTAAGATGACCAGAGTTTGGCGAGAAGATTCTGAGCCTGTCTTCATCTAGGGTGACCTCTGTAGAACAGAGCAGGGACTTCACACTTTGCTGCATTGCCCTACAGGGCACTGATCGCTGCTTGCTCTCTTGCCACCCTGATGCATCCTTTACAGAGTCCCTCTTGTCTCACCTTCAGATCTACCGTCTGTGCTAGGTACTAGGGTGTCCCCGTCTTACAGATGAAGAAGCTGAGGCTCAGGGGGCTTTCACATGTTGCCCAAGGCCTCAAAATATAAATGGGACCTGAACCCTGATGCATCTGATTCCAAAACTCAAGCTCCAAATCATATTTTCCAGGTTTTGTTTAGCTCTTAGTAAAGAGCTACTTGGGTTCCTTCCAGTTCTGGGAGCCTCTGAGAAAAAAATGTAATAAAAACAAAACCAGAAGCAACAGAAAGCTTTTAGGTAAGCCTAAGGGTAGATGGCTGAGGATTTTTTCAGACTGCTTTCAGGTACATTCCTCACTCAACCTTACTGTCTGCTCCTGGGGCTGGGGGGACAGGAGAGAGGTTCTAGGAACTGGCTTGCGTGTGTGCATGCCTAGAGGTTGGGGTAGCATGAGCCCTTTGGTCTGGGTGCTGAGCTGGGCTCCCTGGGCATGCATGGAAAGAGGCTCAGTGTTAGCTTCTGTGGCTGCCAGTTTCTCATTATGGCATCCATCCTCTCTTGGGAGGCATTCTTTGTTTTTTTATGAGACGGAGTTTCACTCTTGTTGCCCAGTCTGTAGTGTAGTGGTGTGATTTCGGCTTACTGCAACCTCTCACCTCCCAGGTTCAAGTGATTCTTTTGCCTCAGCCTCCTGAGTAGCTGGGATTACAGGCATGCTAATTTAAGTCTGGCTAATTTTGTATTTTTTTTTAGTAGAGACGGGGTTTCTCCATGTTGGTCAGGCTGATCTCGAACTCCTGACCTCAGGTGATCCACCCGCCTCGGCCTCCCAGAGTGCTGGGGTTACAGGTATGGGTTACTATGCCCAGCCAGGAGGCATTCTTTAATCCTCCAGCAAGACTAGGTCTCCAAGGCAGCTTGAACTGATCTGGATCTCTCAAGCAGAGGCTCCCCAGGCATTGAGAATCCTCTTGCTCAAGCCCTTTTGTTCTCTTAGAGCAATGGGACACTGGAGCCCCCGAACCTTCCCCATCCTTCAAGGGTCAGCTCAAACCCTGTGGCGCCCATGACACCTCCCCTAATGATCTCCTTATGAGTTGTATGACCTTTTATGTGTCATTTTCTTTCTCTGACCCACGGTTTACGATTTGAAAAATAAAACCTTACACAGTAGCCATCTTATTTTACTTATGATGAGGGTTAAGTGTTATAATGCACGTAGGGCACTTAGCAGTAATTGCTCACCCGTGGTACTGATTGTTACCAGTGGTTTTACTTCCAGCATGAATGGGTGGCTCTGTCTCCAGAATTCTTTTGTCCTCAGAGTCTGAGGTCCTGGGGATACAGAGTTGTGTAGACAGGTGTGGGCTTCAAAGTTAGACAGACCTGACCACCCACTCCCTAGCTATGTCTCCTTGGATGAGTCATTTTGCCTCTCTGTGCCTCAGTTTCCTCACCTGTAAAATACAATAGGAATATCTCACTGATAAGGATCAAGTGGTTTAATGCTTTCAAAATGCTTAGCGCGGTCTGGACGTATGACAAAGTGCTTAAGTATGACAAAGGCAAAGTATTAAGAGAAATGCATTTTCTTGGTGACTCACTGCCTTTGAGTGAAATGTACAGATGGGTGGAGCATGTGGCTTTCTCATAGTGCTTACCTTTACTATGGGCAATGCACGTTCTTTCTTTCCTTTCTCTTCCCCTTCCTGTTTTACCATTTTATCAGAAAGCATGGCTGGTCAAGATGACGTAAGGAATTGATTTCACAACCCATGAATGGGTCATGACCTGCAGTTTGAAAAACTCTGCTGGAGTGACCCTGGCCTCCAGCCTTGCTGATGTTAATTGCCTGGGTTCTCTGGCACCGAAGACATCTGGCCCCGCATCAGCAGCCTCGCCTCATTCTCTCCACCCCACTGGGCTCCACAAATGCATTGCTCTGTGCACCTTTGCGAGCATCACATTAATTAGATGTTTCAGAGGAGATCGACTTTTAAAGCAATAGCTTCATTAGCATGGATGTGCTGGCAGCTCTGAAAAGTAAAACTCACTTATTTATATGTTAATAAGCTAACCCAGGCTTCAAAAGCCAGTTGATGAGCTCTGGCATTTCTTGATCTTCAACAAAACCCGTTCTTACACAACAGTGATGCTTGGCCTTACTGATAGATCTGTGAACATCTGCCTATCACCAGGGCTCTGCGTCCAACTGGCTGAGTGTCTCCGTGACGCAGACTGAGGATAAATGGGTTCGGCAGCGTTGTGATGGCAGGAACAATGGGAAACCCCTTAATTAGGAACTGAGTTTTGTAATGCTGACAGAGACCATGTTATTTTTGGCAACCTGTCATATTACAGGTGTGTAGTGCTCAGTGGTTTTAAAAGCGCTTTCCCCTACACTGTCTCACATGAGCTGCACATGAGTGTCTTTTGCGTCTCTTTGCCAATTGTTTGTCAGTGATTTTGTCCAGCATCTGCCTCCTCCTAGCCTGAGGGGTGGGGGCAGGGGATGGCTCAGCAGCACGGGCATCACCTGGGAGCTCCTTAGAACTAGAGAACTCTGCCCCTGCAGTGGCTCATGGCTGTAATTCCCACACTTTGGGAGGGCCAGGTGGGCAGATCACTTGAGGTCAGGAGTTTGAGTCCAGCCTGGCCAACATAGTAAAACCTCGTCTCTACTAAAAATACAAAAATTATCTGGGCATGGTGGTGTGCACCTGCAATCCCATCTACTGAGGAGGCTGAGGCAGGAGAATCCTTGAACCAGGGAGGCAGAGGCTGCAGTGAGCTGAGATTGTGCCACTGCACTTGTGCCTGGGTGACAGAGCTAGACTCTGTCTCAAACAAAACAAAAAAATATAAACAGAATCCCAGCCCTGCCCCAGACCTTATTAGAACCTACATCATGAGTATTCACAAAAGCCAAGATATGGGATCAATCTAAATGCCCATCAGTGGTAGACTGGATAAAGAAAATGGGGTCCATATATACCATGGAATATTATGCAGCCATACAAAGAAGGAGAGCACGTCCTTTGCAGGAACATAGACGGAGCTAGAGGCCATTATCCTTAGCAAACTAACACAGGAAGGGAAAACCAAATACCACATGTTTTCACTTATAAGTGGGAGCTAAATGATGACCTCATGGACATATAGAGGGAAACAATAGACACTGGGATCTGTGGAAAGGTGGAGGGTGGACAGTGGAGGGTAGAGGGTGGGAAGATGGAGCAGATCAGAAAAAATAACGATCAGGTACTAGGCTTAGTGGTACTACACTGCCAAAGTCATTTATTCCAGTCTATGTCATAGGGATCCTCAGCCAGTTGGCCACAGAACCCTGGTGATGGGCAGATGTTCACAGATCTATCAGTAAGGTACAATACTTGGGTGAAATCTGTATAGCAAACACAAATCTACCTATGTGACAAACTGCACCCCTAAACTTTTTTTTTTTTTGAGGCAGAGTCTTGCTGTGTCGCCAGGTTGGATTACAGTGGTGCGATCTCAGCTCACTGCAGCCTCTGCCTCCCGGGTTCAAGCGATTCTTCTGCCCCAGCCTCTGGAGTAGCTGGATCTAAGTGCGCACCACCACGCCCGGCTAATTTTTCTATTTTTAGTAGAGATGGGGTTTCACCATGTTGGCCAGGCTGGTCTCGAACTCCTGACCTCATGATTCACCCACCTTGGCCTCCCAAAGTGCTGGGATTACAGGCGTGAGCCACCATGCCCAGCCAAGCCCCTAAACTTAAAACTTAAAAAAAATACTTATATTAGAACAGATGATTTACATACTTACTGAAGCTTGAGAAGCACTGATCTACAACACCTTCCCTTTCTCTCCTACCTGTGTGCTTGGCCCGTCTTCTCTTCCTCTTTTCTCTCTTCCCCTTCCCTCTTGTTCTCTCCTCCCTCTTTGTCCCCTCTTCTCCTCTTTCCCCAACTACTTGTAACAGCTGCAGGTTTACAGGCATGGCTCTGACACGTGGAAACACGAGACTCACTTGTTCTTTGTGTCTGCGTTTCCTTCTCTTTGACAGGCTCCTATTCCTGCACAGTTGTGTGAAAACTAAATTTAGTTCAATCCAGTAAATTTTCTACCACATTTGTTTCTTATTTTTAAGTTGACATACAGTAAAATTGCCTTTTTTGGATGTATGGCTCTATGAATTTTAACAAATATATACATTTATGTATCCATCACCATAGTCAGGGTAAAGAACAGCTCCATCCACCCCCAAACACTCCTCTGTGATAGACTTCTGAAGTCACACTCTGCCCTACTCTTGATCCACTGATCTGTTTTCTGTCCCTATAATTTTGTCTTTTCAAGAATGTACTGTAAATGAAACCATATAGTATGCAACCTTTTCAGACTAGCTGCTTTCCCTTAGCATAATGCCTTGAGAATCATACAAGTAGTTGTGTGTACCAATAGTTAGTTCCTTTTTACTGCAGACTCGTAATTCATTGTGCAGGTATGCTACAATTTGTTTATCCATTCCCCCTCTGAAGGACGTTTGGGTTTGTCTTCAGTTTTTGGCAATTGGAAATAGAACTTTTATACACATTCATGAACAGGTTTTTGTATAAACATAAGTTTTCATTTCTTTAGGGTAAATACCTGGAAATGGAAATACTGGGTCCTTTGTGCCTATTGAAGTATTTAAGTGTCTAGAAACAGCTTGGCATTATATGCTTTAACTTATATACTTATATAAAAGTTTGACATCAGAGTTTTACACTCCCATCATACAGCAGTGTATGAGAGTTTAAGTTGCTCCACATGCTTGTCAACACTTGGTATTGTCAGCATTTTAAATTTAGCCATTCTAATAGGTGTGCCATAGGATCTTGTAACCTCTTTAACCTTTTCTGTTTTGCAAGACTTACCCTCCTTCTATGGCTGGGATATTGTAAATTCAGAGAGAGAATGTGGCTAGCAGAGCCTCAGACTTTAACAGGTCTGGGATGTATCTGGGAGCCACGTAATTCTCCCCACCAAAGAGACTCAGAGAGAGGTTTACTCAAAGGTCATATTAGCACCAGAAAATAATAAAATAAATGTCCAAGTCCCTGTTTACTATTTTGAATCTCATCCATACACTTCAAGCTGGGGAGAGGTTACAGAAACTTCAGGAGAACAGTGTTTCTGTTGGATTTATTTGCCCAATAAGGATTTATTCCATGCACTAGCATTTCAGATAGGGGGTGACCAGACTGTGTGTCCCCTGGCACCATGCCCTCTCTGCCCATTCTAGACTTCATTATCACAGAACATGGAAAGCAGATGTTCTTCATTTTTCCTAGCTAGATTTCAGAGGGCTGTGACTCATCCAAGATCTGTAGAAATCTTTATTTAGCAGAGGTTATCCGTTCCAATTAAAAAGAGAAACATTTTTAAGCGGTGGCTGTTAATTCAAAACCTGGCAGCCTTGTTGATGATGATGTCTGGCAATGAATGGAGGAGGGAACATATCAGAAAGCCTTCTGCCTGCTAGGCAGTATCTGCTAATTCCATTTTAATATCAGACATCCAAAGGATTGATATTATATCTCAGCAGAAAGCCCAGCACGAGCTCAAGATATTAATTCATTAATTCATTTAGCCAGTATCGAGCCAGGCTCTGTGCTAGGAACTGGGGGTAGATAGCAAACAAAACATGAACATCCACGCTTTGTAAAGCAGAAGTTCTGCTTCAGGGAGGGATTGATTGTTAGATTTTGTTAGAAAGCCAGAAAGTGTTATGGGAAAAGTGAAATATAACAAGAAGATGGGTAGTCCTGACCAGGAAGGTGAATACTTATTTATGAGACAACTGGGAATGGTAGTTTCTGAGTGGTCATTGAATAGGTTTTCATTTGGAAATTCCAAAAATTTGGCATGTAGATCCCCTGCATCAAAATGCCATGGGGACCTGTGAAATCAGCAAGACCCTGCACTCATCTACTGAATGGGACCGTGCCCCAGGTCCCTGTCTCACTCTACTGACTCTGTATGCCTGGAGAGAGGCCTTGCGGAATCTGTGTAGCCCACAAGTTTCTCTGGTGATTATGAAGCACCCTGAAGTTTAAGGACCACTCTCTTAAGAATGCAAGTTTAAAATAGAATGCATGCTTTCAGTCCCAGGAAATGATCAAAATCGTCTAAAACTGGGTCCAATTAAAAGCGTGTTCACTCGTTCAAGTCTTGACACTGCCTGACTTTGAAACTTGCAAATGTTAACTTTGCAGCAGCTGCTGCTTAATTTTAGCCCTCAGAGAGAAGCGCCCCAGTCTTCACAATAGGTTTTTGGGACCCTGGTTGGCAAACTTCCTCCCCTACTTCCCCACTACATGCCAAGGGCCAGAGCTTCCTAACTTTGGAAACAGAATATAGCAGCATCCCCTACCCAATTCCCTGGTCTCAGCAGCAAGCTGCCCTACTTTGCAAAATGAGAGTCTCTTACCTCATTAAGCTAAAGTGAAAATGAATTCCAAAAAGATAATTTTCCTGTTAGCACCCCTTGTAAAGCCACCAGCAGCCTCATCCATAGTTAAAACATCTCTTTGTAAGCTTCATGATTCTGTGGTCTGGGAGGGATAGGAGGTAAAGCTTAGAAATGGTTGTATCCTTCCTGGATTTCCATGTTGTTTCTCTCATTATTTCTACAAGTGAGGAGAATCCCAGGGGGAAAAGAGTGGTATTTTGGAAGAAGAGTTGAAGATCATTTGTAGCAACCGAAAGTCCTAAAACAAATGCGGCCCCATGTTGCTTAGGAGTCCAGGCACCAGGAGACACGGAATTTCTTGGGCTAAATCAAAGCCCTTTGTGCCTGTTATGGGCTGAATTGTGTTCCTCCAAATTCATATGTTAAAGCCATAACCCCTGGTACCTTTGAATGTGACTATATTTAGAGATGGAACCTATAAAAGGGCAATTAAGTTAAATAAGGCTTTTAGAGGGGGCCCTAATCCAATCTGATCAGCGTCTTTATAAGAGGAGATTTCGACACATGAAGAGAATCCAGGCATGCATGCATAGAGGAAAGGCTCTCTGCAAGCCAAGGAGACACTCTGACTTCAGAAAAAAATCAAATCTGCCGACACGTTGATCTCGGACTTCCAGCCTCCAGAACTGTGAGGAAATACATTTCTGTTATTTAAGTCTGTGTGATTTTGTTATGCCTGCCCTAGCAAACTGAAGGAATGCCTTCAAGAATAACTCAGGCTTGATGACAAAGCATTGCTAATGACCCCAGACACAGAGACAGAGCTTCTTCTGGGTCATTTGAATCAATTGAACATACCTTTTTTGAGATCCACCAAGCCCCATGTCTGTCTGCACCTGGCAGATCTGATGTGGTACTCTCCAGCCCTGCCACACCCTTTTTGGTCTCAGCCTCCTGCTTAGCTACCAGTGGACCATTTAAGCCCACCACCTGGTACAACTGATTGGCCCAAAAGTGGCCATCTGATTCAAACTTGGCCAATCAGATTTTTACATGCAGGAATCAGCCATGTGGATGTGAAATTCACATAGAGATGGGAGACCACCTGGCCCCAGAGAGGGAAATTAACCATTGCCCTGCCTTGATTCTGGGTCCTTACAGTACCTGAGTAACCCTTGAGGCTATTCCCACCCTTAGTTTCCAGGAGAGGCTTCCAAATATGTTATTTCCCGTAAATTTGTCTTTTGGTCTAAGCTAGTTTATTAATATTATTTATTTATTTATTTATTTATATTATACTTTAAGTTCTAGGGTACGTGTGCAGAACATGTAGGTTTGTTACATAGGTATACATGTGCCATGGTGGTTTGCTGCACCTCATCAACCCATCATCTACATTAAGTATTTCTCCTAAAGCTGTCCTTCGCTTAGCCCCCCATCTCTCAACAGGCCCTGGTGTGTGATGTTCCCTTCCCTATGTTCATGTGTTCTCATTGTTCAACTCCCACTTATGAGTGAGAATATGTGGCGTTTGGTTTTCTGTTGTTGTAGTTTGCTGAGAATGATGGTTTCCAGTTTCATCCATGTCCCTGCAAAGGACATGAACTCATCGTTTTTTTATGGTTCCATAGTATTCCATGTTGTATGTGTGCCACATTTTCTATATTACTTAATAGCAACAGCTAAAATGTAGCCAGACACCATGCTAAAAGTTTTGCAGATGTTGTTTTATTTGATTCTTAGAAATCCCATGGAGTAGTTTTCGTTACTATTTCTACTTGTAGATAGAAACTGAAGTTCACAAAGTTGACATAACGAAGGTTGAAAACTATTAGTTTGTTCTTGCACTGTTATAAACGAATACCTGAGCTGGGTAATTTATGAAGAAAAGAGGTTTAATTGTCTCCTGGTTCCACAGGCTGTACAGGAAGCATGAGTGGGGAGGCCTTGAGAAACACAATCATAGCAGAAGGTGAAGGGAAAGCAGGCATGCTTCACATGGCCAGAGCAGGAGGAGAGGAGAGAGGGAGAAGAGGCTACCCACTTTTAAACAACGAGATCTTATGATAACTCACTCCCTATCACGAGAATAGCACCAAAGGGAAAATCTGCCCCTGTGATCCAGTCACCTCCCATCAGACCCCCGCCTCCAACACTGGAGAGTACAATTTGACGTGAGATTTGGGTGGGGACACAGAGCTGAACCATATCAAATATTGAAGTTCACAAAAGTTACGTAATTTATTCAAGGTTCCTGTTTTAGTCTGTTTGGGCTGCTATAACAAAATAACAGAAACTGGTTAGCTGATAAACAACAGAAACTCATTTCTCATTTCTGGCAGCTGTGAAGTCTGAGATCAAGACAGACGTGGTATCTGGATCTGGTGACTGCCTTCTTGCTGTGTCTTCACATGATACAAGGGACCAATGAGCTCTCTGATGCTTGTTTTAGAAGGACATTGATCTCGTTCATGAGGGCTCCATCTGATGATCTAATTGTCTTCCAGAGTCCACATCTCCACATGCTATCACTTTTGGGGTTGCAAATTCAACATATACATTTTGGGGGGATATAAACATTAGTCTATTGAAGTTGCATAGATAGTAGGTAGAAGAACCAGGATTCAAACTCAGCTGATTTAACCTAGGTCTCCTTCTTTTAACTGCTCTGCTAAGCTCTTTTAAATTCTGTTTATTTCTGGAATTTTCTAGAATAAAAATTATAAATTGGTTGATCCCCCTCTTGCTTTTTTAGATAACCTAAAAAAATTTTTTTAAGAAAAAAAGTTTTTTGAGACAGAGTCTCACTCTGTCACTCAGGTTGGAATGCAATGGCATGATCTCAGCTCACTGCAACCTCTGCCTCCAAGGTTCAAGCAATTATCCTGCCTCAGCCTCCCGAGCAGCTAGGATTACAGGCATATGTGCCACCATGCCTGGCTAGGTTTCACCGTGTTGGCCAGACTGGTCTCTAACTTCTGACCTCAGGTGATCCACCTGCCACAGCCTCCCAAAATGCTGAGATTACAGGCATGAGCCACCATACCTAGCTAACTGTTTTTTAAAATGAGAAATCTTGTGGGCATAGCAGATAAGGAACATCATTTTAGGATGTTAAAAGAGCGTTGTTTCAGGAGTGTTATGGAGAGGAAAAGTTTTGAAAGCAAACTTAGCAAGGTGGAGGCTGCTAAAAATTACTCCATTGCCCCCATGTACTCAAGCCTGGCTGATGACTTGGCTCCATTCAGGTGTTTTTGCTTCTCAGAACAGGAATATTCTTTAGATATCAGAGCCCTATGGTGATTCGGCCCAATTAAGTTCAAGTCAACTACCATATATGAAAGATCTGTGTGGTATCAGGCACCAAGCTCTGGGTATCTGGAGGTGATGTAGCTCTAGGAAAAAGTGGAGAGAGGAAGGTAAACCCAACACACAAATTATAGTGGAGTATTTATGGTCCCCTTATTTAATTTGCATCGACTCCTCCAGAGAGGGTAAGCCTGGAACTGGACATTGGTTATTTAATGTGTTTGGCTTAGCTTGGCCTAGCTCAGGTAGGCTTGCTAAAATCCTTCTTCACCAGATGGTTGTCATATATCTTATATGCTTTTGGTTTTACATATCATTCAACAAATGCTACAGAAGTGCTATGTAACCAATGACCTCAAAACTTAATAATTATAGTGTTTAGATTGTGTATGAACTGAAAATGGGTTGATCTTGGCTAGACTTATTCGTGTGTCTATAGATCAGGTGGAGGTACAAGGATTTAGATGGGGTTTGGCTGGGTGGTTTGTTTTATGTCTACCTTCTTACCAATTCTGGGGCCAGTGGGCTAGCCCAGGCATGTATTCTTATGATAATGGGAAAGCACAATCAAACCCTTTAAGCCTTTGAAAATATCACACTTATTGATATTACATTGGCCAAAGCCAGTCACATGGCCAAACAAAAATCAAAGGGTGGAGAAATAGGGTTCAACTGTTGAGTGAAGGAAACTAAAAATTCACATGGCTCGAGGGTATGGCTGCAGGATGCAGTGAAGGGAGCCGGGGGACCATTCCCGTAATTCTCCGTGGGCTCTCAGCAGCTCAGATGATGACCTTGTAGGAGTCTCTGAAGAATCAGCCACCTGGTGGGAGGGGCTTTTGTCTCATGGCAGGTGACCATGCCCATCCATGTGTTCCAATGGGGTCTGCATGTTCTTCCCTTCCATCAGAAAGCCTTCTACCCTTCAGGTGAGACCTGCTCCTTAATCTCATAGTGTCAAGTCCTAAGACAGGCAGGATTTTCAAATCTGGACCTATTTCTAGGTCTCTGATTATAAAACAAAGCCTAAAAGTAGACCCACATCAGGGCCAGCTTTAATCAAAATAACTTGGGAACAGTGTATTTTTGGGGTTTCTTTTTTTCTTTCTTATGTCTCTGACTCTGGCAAATCTTCTTTACCTTTTTTCTTGGCTTCTCTTGAAGAAAACCACTAAGAGTGGTTTTATTTATTGTTTCATTTATTTAACACCTAAAAGGTGTTAAATGATAACACTTAGGTTTTTACCCACCCAGAGGTATTTGCTTCTTAAAGGGGCTTTTATTTTATTTTAGTATTTTATTTTACTTTTTTGAGATGAAGTCTCCCTCTGTCACCCAAGCTGGAGTGCAGTGGTGTGATCTTGGCTCACTGAAACCTCTGCCTCTTGGGTTCCAGCAATGCTCCTGCCTTCCAAGCACCTAGAATTACAGGCATGTGTCACCCTGCCCAGCTTATTTTTTTTTTTTTTTGTATTTTTAGTAGAGACAGAGTTTCACCATGTTGACCATGCTGGTCTTAAACTTCTGGCATCATGTGATCTGCCTGCTCAGCTTCCCAAAGTGCTGGAATTACAGGTGTAAACCACTGTACTCGGCCAAGGGGACTTTTAAAAGTCAGAAAACCTTTTAAGATTCACAGAAATATATATATTACAATTATATATCATATATTTATATTTTTATATGTGTGTATGTGAATGTATGCAATTTATTTTCATTTTTCACTCCTCTATATCATTTGAATTTTTATTGCCATGTGTGGATATTATTTTTGTAACAAGAGAAATCAAGGAAAATACAAGGGTAGTTTGATATATTTAACATATAATATACATTATTAAATATACTTTATATTTATATATAGAAATAAACCAGCAGTATTATTTTCTGTTTCCAAGTCACCAGGTAGGGACAAGTTATATTTCATTAAAAACTACAATACAGGCCTATGCGGTGGCTCATGCCTGTAATCCCAGCACTTTGGGAGGCCCAGGTGGGCAGATCACTTAAGGTCAGAAGTTTGAGAGCAGCCTGACCAATATGGTGAAACCTCATCTCTACTAAAATAGAAAAAATTAGCTGGGCACGGTGGTGGGTGCCTGTAGTCCCAGCTACTTGGGAGGCTGAGGCAAGAGAATTGCTTGAACGTGGCAGGCAGAGGTTGCCGTGAGCTGAGATTGTGCCCCTGTACTGCAACCTGGGCAACAGAGGGAGACTCTGTCTCACAAGGCAAAACAAAACAAAACAAAACAACACAAAAAGAACAAAAAACCCGAAAAAACAAAAACAAGATATGCTAGAAAGATAAGATTGATCATTAAATGCAGGTGCTGCCAAACCATGATCTGTGATTTAAATTGGATTCAAGGCCTGCTTTTGTAAATGAGGTTTTATTGGAACACCCTCACACCCATTCGTTTGCATGTTGTGTGTCTGCTTTCACTTTCGGGAGACAATGGCAGAGTTGAGTAACTGAGACAGAGACTGTCGGGTTTGAAAAGCCAAAAATATTTTCTATTGGGCCCTTTATAGGAAGAGTTTATAGATCCCCAGATTATATACACAATGAAAAAGCTTCTTCTCCTACAGTTGGCCCCTTCTCTGCTTCCCTGTGGTTTGGTTTGAAGCACAGCAAACAGAAGTACTACAGGGCTCTAGTTTCATTCCTGGAGGCAAGTGTTTCTGTCACGTAATAACGGGGAGGTGTTCTGAGAAATGTATAGTTGAGTGATTTTGTTGATGTAAGAACATCGCAGGGGGGACTTATGCAAACCTAGATGGTATAGCCTGCTACATACCTAGGCTATATTATGGTATACTTACCACTCTTAGGCTGCAAACCTGTACAGTGTGTTACTGTAGCAAACTGGGTAGGCAGTTGTAACACAATGATAAGTATTTGCGTATCCAAACATATCTCAACATAGAAAAGATAAAAATTGGGCATTGTAATCTTATGGGACCACCATTGCATGTGCAGTCCAGAGTTGTCTGAAGCAGCATTATTCAGTACATGACTGTGTAAGAGGAAAGAAACACACAAAGCGGCTCAACAGTCAAAGAGAGATTCATTTTGAAGAATAAACCTAAGAGGGGCTTCTGGTCAATTTTGATCAGGAGCACTCTCTCTAACAGACTAAGAGTATTTAAGGGTTTGAGGTGAGAGCTTATCATAGGCTTGGAATGTTTGTGTGGAACAGAAGCTTACTGTGGAGTTGGAATGTCTCTGGTCATAGGGGAGGTCATCTTAGGGCTGACATCTCTCCGGCTGGAGGGGAGGTTATCTCAGGGCTGGCATGTCTCTGGTCAGGAAGGGGTTTGGAATGTGTCTGGTCAGAGATGTCATTTGTGATTTATGGTCATGCTGATGTTAGCCATTAGGCCGATGTGCTTTGGGTTGGATTTAGGCAGTTTTTGATCAAGGGGAACTTTAAAATAGCAATGCTTGTTCAAGCTGGCAATGCTCCTGCTTTGTCAGACTGTATGGAGTTCTCTTCTATTCAGGGTTGTGTCAGGTCCAGAGCTTTTCAGAGAAGTCATGAGATGGCTGGGACTTGCTCATTTTTGGAGGATTCTAGTAAATAAAGGAAGATGAAGAAGGAACAGAAGGAACAGGAGAAGAAAAGAGGAGGAAAAATGCCCAAACAGGATTTTAAAAAGCTATGGTGTATTTCTAAAGTGTGTGTGCTTGACAAATTAAACTTTTAGGATGTTCACATGTGCACACATAGAATAAATGCAAAACAATTGTTCTCTTAACGATATAATTATGGGATTCATAGGAAGAAGTCCACAGTGTACCATGGGCAATGCGGTACACTGTCCAACATTAAAGATGGCCAACTGTGGTCACTGTCCTTAAGCTTAAGGTTGGATAACAACCACAGCTGGCCATCTTTAAGCTTGGGCACATCCTTAAGCTTGGCCAGCGTCCACAAGCAATGTTAACTCACTTTTTAAACAGTTGTGCAGCATTGCATTGTATGCAGTTAACATGTGTTAAATTTTATTTTGCCAGTTCTCCACTGGTGGATACTTAGTCTGTTTCCTGTTTTAAGTTTGCAATAATCAGTGTGGCTGAAATGAGTAGCATGGAAAGAATAGTTTTGTTCCCTTGTTTGAATCTTCCTGTAGTATAGATTTGAAGTGGACTTATTTTGGTAGGCCAAAGAGTATACACAATCTCAATTCTGATAAACATCACCAAAGTGATTCCAAAGAAAGTTTTTTGAGTTTCTGTGCTCACTAGCAGTGTGTTTGTGGTGCGTCTTCCTTCACAACGTTGCCAAGACTGGATGTTATGAATTTCTTTTCTCTTTGTTTTTCTTCTGAATTGCCAGTTCACCTCTTTTGCAATTTTAAAAATTGGGCTCTTTATCTCTTTCTTACCAATTGAAAGGAATTCATGATACATCACAGAGATTAGCCTTTTGGTTCATTCACTGCATAGTTTATTGAAAGGGTTGGATGGAGCCTGAGGCTTGCTTGTGTGGGACAGAGGTGAAGATCTGGAGATTCCTGAACTTTCCAGGAGTTCAAATTCAAAAGGGAGAAAGGTGGGGGCTAGAGTTTTCTCCACCTTTCATCATCAGGGGGGTTGAGGGACAGTGGTTTTGCTCTCTCCTTCCTTTTCTCCATTGCACATGAGCGACCAGATTAGGAGATAAAATGGAAAAGTATTAATTTTTTTTTTTTTGGAGTGGCTGGGTGTTGGGTGAGGAGGAGTTCTCCCAGTAGATCATAAGCTTGCTGAGGGCAGGGACTGCATTTGTCTCATGACTGTATCTGCAGGAGCCAGCATAACCACCTGGCACCCCGTGGGTGTTTAGTAAATATTTGTTGTGTGCATAAGCGAATGGATCCTATCAAAGGATCTTCTCAGACTGTTGACTTTGTGGGGCGGTGATCATGATGACGGTAATCATACCTGTCATTTATGAACTCTGTGAGCCAGGTACTGAGCTAAGCATTTCTTGTTTCCTTTAATCCTCTCAATCAGTCTGAGCTGTAGCAATTATTATTAGCCCCATTCCACATGTGAGAAAACAGAGGCTCAGAGAGGTTAAGTGACTTTCTCAAGGTACCACAGCGAGGACTTAACCTCTAGGAGGTGTGGCTCTAGAGTCTGAACTCCACGTCATTGTGCTTTCTTGTATTGGAGTTCATTTGTCTTTCAAGATGTGGAACATTCCCAACTTGGGAGCCGAAGGACCAGTGGACAGAAGGCCAGGTCTGCTGCTGTCTGCCCAAGGGGGATGGCACTGAGACCCTAGAAATGAGCATGTACTAGGGAGGCTGGTTCATTTCCTGTGCACTCACTTTGCTTTCAGTTGTCAAGGGCACATGTTCACAGTTCACACAGGTTGTTCTTCATGATCTGTGTGACACTGGACAAGCTGGCACCCCTCTCTGTGTCCCCAGTATCCTCATCTGTAAAACAGGGATGATGCTAGAGTATCCTTGCAGTCTTTACAGGACTTCCCTTGCCAAGGATTGAATGAGTTCATGCATGGGGGTACCAGTCCTTCTTTAGGCTCAGAATTGTCTCCGTGTAGATGAGGTATTCTATGTATGCTCAGGCCTGTAGACAACTTGACCCCTGGTCCTGTATCCTCTGGAGTAGGGGCAGTGGCAGGAGAACCTCTTGGCACCTCTCTGAAGCAGGGTGTGCTTGACTGCCCTTGGAGATGGGTAGTGATGGCCCATTCATGAAGCTGAAAGAAGAGAGAGGTACTTCTATGGGGTTTAGTTGTCTTTAGAAGCAGACAGGGCTTAGAGGACTTCCCCGCCAACCCCCCTCCTTCTGGTGTGAGCTCCTGGGCTAGCTTTGCCCTCAGCTCACGACTCTCAGATGGACTTTAAATGGTGCTCACGGCTTTTTAAAAGACTTCTTTATCCTTTCAGATGCCATAGCTAATGGATTTGTAGGTTCCTCTCCCACTGGGGACACATGAGCTACCTTCTCTTCTCTTACTGGCTGCGTCTGACAGCCCTAAGTACCTTCCTTGCTAGAACTCAGGGAGATTTAAGAGGTGCCATTTAATTGCTTTCCAAGCTCAGCTGGAGAATGGCAGCTGGACTCTTGGTATTTAGTTTCTAAGTGGGTGAGGAGCAGAGACGAGCTCCACAGAGCCAAAGAGATGGGCTGCTGGGGACGGCTGCTTCAAGCAGTCTGGGGTTTAAACAGAGCAGATGGCTCAGGTGACAAAAGAACCTCACCCTCACTGTGGTTTCAGCTTTGTGGGGCCATCGACTGGGCTTGTGAGAAATTCTTCTTTTATCGTGCAGGGATGACGGCCTGTTGGGATGTGTATAAGACATTTTTGATTTTGTAAAAGTGTACGAATGAGTTTTCCCAAAGATCGCTCTCCTCTCCTGGTGGATATTGGTGAGTGCATGGGTCAGATATAACCAGTTCCTTCTGATTTCATACTTTATATTCAGACAAAGTGATTTGCTTAGTGTATGAATTAGTTTATACACCCTCTAAAATATTTTTTGCTTAAGTAAATGCAGAAATTGGAAATTGTCCCTTGTCCGACTATATAACCTAGTATCACTGTCAGTTTTCTTGTATTCCTACTTTCTAGAACAATATCTAGCATAAAATAGATGCTCATAAGTATTTTAGAACTAAATATTGTTGAATGTCTGGTTTGGAAACCAAGATGTCTTACCTCTATGTATGTAAGACCACAGAATGAATTGGTGATGTCAGTCTGGAAGTGATGAATCCTCCTTCAAGCTCCTGAGCTCTGTGCTTGTCTAAATAGTTGTGAAACAGTTGTGGCCATTGACTGAAGGTAGAAACTCTGAGAAGGCATGGAAGAAACTAAACTTTTGGAATATAAATTAATGTACTGCTTGAACCCAGGAGTTCAAGACAATCCTGGGTAGCACAGTAAGACCCCATCTCTATAAAAAAATTAAGAAATTAGCTGGGGATGGTGGTACACCCTGTAGTCCCATCTACTCAGGAGGCTGAGGTGGGAGGATTGCTTGAGCCCAGGAAGTTGAGGCTGCAGTGAGCTATGATTGCACCACTGCACTGCAGCCTGGTCAACAAAGTGAGCTCTTGTCTCTAACAAGAAAAAGAAAATAATTTATAGCTTTATTCTAAGGATAGAAGGTGATCCCAGGCAGAGAGGCTTTTGAGATGCTGCCACCGGCTACTGTGGTTGTTACTGAGCCTTACTGAGGCACGTGCTTGGCCACAGATTGTTTTGTGTGGGAACAGGATCTCATATGGATGCCTTGGGAGCCATGGTTTTATTCCATGACTTCAGAATCTTGGCCATAGCTGATTGGGCCAGAGATGGACACATGATCAAGCTGGACCAATCAGATTCATTCTCCTGAGACTTTATAATTGGGAAGTAGAAATGCTTGTTAATCTTTGCTGTCGCTTTTCTATGGGAACCTGGGAACTGTGAGTTGGCCCTTTCTTGACAAGGAGAAGTAGGACATACGGTTTACAGAGAGAAAATGGATAATACCTGGAGAGACAATCAGAAACTAGGGTCATCTGATGACCAGAGATCCTGAGGGTAACTTTCTTGACAGATTTCCAGCTTTTCCTTCCAGTTCCTCTTGTTTTTTTTTTTTTTAATGACTGGACAATATACATTTATTATTAAGAAAATGCATAATAACTGGCTAAGGAAAACTAGCCAATTTTAAGGTAAGAAAAGATTTTTAAAATTTTACTTTAACCTTTTTTTCTTTAGACAGGATCTCTTTGTCACCCAGCCAGGTTCTGTCACCCAGGCTGGAGTGTGGTGGTGTGATTATAGCTCACTGTAGCCTTCACCTCCTGGTCTCAAGCAGTCTTCCCACTTCAGCCTCTTGAGTAGTGGGGACTACAGGTAGGTGCCACCACACCTGCTTTTTTTTTTTTTTAATAGGTGGGGCTCTTACTATATTGTCCAGGCTGGTCCTGGCCTCAAGCAGTCTTCCTTCTTTTTTTCTTTCTATATTGACAAGATTCTATTTATAGTGTGCATCATGATGCTTTGAAATATGCATACATTGTGGAATGACTAAATCAAGTCAATTCCACATATTCATTACCTCATATATGTATATATATATGTATATTTATGGCAAATACACAAAGTCTACTCTCAATGGTTTTCAGGCACACATTATATTTTTAACTACAGTTACCATGATATACAATAGATCTCTTGAACTCATTCCTCCTGTATAGCTGAAATTTTGTGTCCTTTGACCAACATCTTCCCAGTCTCTCCAACCTCCCAGCCTCCGGTAATTAGTGTCTTGCTATTTTCACGAGTTTGACTTCCTTAGATTCCACTTATCCATGATATTCCAGTTTCCCTGAGGTCTCTCTGTCCCCTCTGCCACTGGGTTGCATGAGATATGATTGTGCTGTTGTAATAACATGCTAATTTAAACTAGTTCAGTGGGTTTCTGTCATTTTCAAATAATCTGACCTTAACAAAGGCAGTGGTCCTTATGAGACCAGACTCATGTTAGTTTATAGTGAAGAATTTAGATTTTGCCAAAAGCTGGAAAGCTAGAACCACCTTTTCCTTTTTTTTTTTTCCTTGAGACAGAGTCTCACTCTGCCACCCAGGCTAGAGTGCAGTGGCACGATCTTGGCTCACTGCAACCTCCGTCTCTTGGGTTCAAGCGATTCTCCTGCTTCAGCCTCCTGAGTAGCTGGGATTATAGGCACGTGCTACCACACCTGGCTGATTTTTGTATTTTTAGTAGAGACAGAGTTTCACCATGTTGGCCAGGCTGGTCTCAAACTCCTGACCTCAGGTAATCTACCTGCCTCAAGTCCTCAGAGAAAAGTGGGTAGAGCAAGTGGATCAGGGTTGAACACAAGCCTTCCAGCATGGTTGAACACAGCCTTTCCCAGCCTGGGGGCTGAGCTGGAGTCATAGAACCCAGGTTGGCTGGGTTCTGAGGTAATGGCAGGCCCATACCCAAAGTTCAGGTGCCCTTGGGAGTCCCATCAGACTGAGGCATGATGCCACCTTGACATTCTCAGCTGTTTAGGAATAAAGTGGACAAAAGTAATCGGTCTGTTCTCCCAGTAAGCAGCACCAGAAAAATCAGTATGGGACTGGATTTGTACTTCCTTAACACAGGGAATCTGAGCTTTATAATTAATCCATGTCTTTTTTCCTGGCATTCCGTTGTAAGTGAAATTCTTCAGCAAAAGTCCAGCTTGCTCAAGGCTGAATTAGGACAAAAGGCAGTGGCTTCCATCTGGGGCTTTTGTTGTTGTTTGTCCGTAAACCCAGAGCACGTTGTGCCGGCTGCATCAGTGTATCGTCCTTTGCCTATTAAGACCACACACTAAAAACTTGGGAGAGGGGAGGGATTTGGACCAGATTTGCGACTTTCAGAGATATTTTCTTATATTATGTTAGTATATTGGTGCTATGATCATGCTGTCAGGGATAGCTGCCATGGGCATATATTGGGAGTGATGGCATGTGTCATTCCTGAAGTAGGAGGAGAGAAGTTTTTGGTAACAGTTAATGAGCACAGTCATGGCCCATTTAGTTTTTGGATGGAACTGAGTTTAGTGTTTTGAGGATTTTTAGGAGATGAACTAGCTTTTGCTTGTAGGAAGCTTCCAGTGAAGTTAATATAAATCAAGGCATATAGACGTGGAGCAGCAGCTAATAATTTAAAGTAGCAAGTAATCAGCTCATTTATAGAGTGTTTGCCATATGCCAAGCACTGTCCAAGGTGCTGGAGACACCGTGATGAATACGTTAAGACAGATCAATTTCCTCTTCTGGCATGGGAGACAAAGTGGTAAACAAGCGCAACAAAGAAGTCCTATAGTTCCAGACAGTGATGAGGACTCGGGTGAGAACAACAGCTTGGCAAGTGGGAGGAGAGTGAAGGACTCTGTGGCTCCTGTTGAAAAAGGCTTCGGGGAGGTCTTCCTCAAAAAGATGACATTTGAGCAGAGCCTGTGAGATAGGAGGGAGCTAAATAACCCAGATACCTGTGTGCACCTAGGGAGAAGAGTATTCCAGGCGGAGAAAATAGCCAGTGCAGAAGCCCTAAGGCAGGAACAAGCTTGGTGCATTTGAAGTAGAACAAGGATGCCCGTAGAACTGGTGCAGGATGAGTGGGGAAGCAGTAGGAGGAGAGGAGTCTGGAGAGGGTAGCAGGGACCAGATTGTGCAGGACATTTTAGGTTATAGTGAGAAGTTCAGATTTTGCTTTTAAACCTGATGGAAGACCATTGGGAAATTTTGGGGTAGGGAATGACATGGTCTGATGTATCTCGAGTAATACTGGATCCTGTTTGAAGAATGGGTTGTTGAGAGGTCATAGGGAAACAGGGAACCCATATGGCCCAATTGCACTAGTCCAGGAGAGATCATAGTGGCTAGAATGTGGTGGCTGTGATGGAGTTGGCAAAAAATGGTTGGATTGAGGATATATTTAGAGTTGGAGCTGGCTGGACTTGGGGATGGATTGGATGTGGGGTGGGGAAAGGAATTGGGATATTCCCTGAGTTTTTTTACTTGAGCCATGGCCCAGCTTCGTGGACACACAACTTGAGCAGTGACAAAGAAGCCTTGCTTAGAAGAGTCCTAAGCTTGGTTTAATGCTCTGCTGTTGCCATCTTGAAATTATGGGATGTTTTGGGGGTGAGGGCATCTTTATCTTGCACTAGGCCCATGCATTATATAGCTGGCTTTGACCGAGCCAGTGGGTAGATGGTGGCCCGTTTTGTGGAGATGGAGGAGACTGGAAGGGGAACACTGTATGGAAGGGGGACATGGCGTTCTCTTTAGGCCATGTTAAGTTTGAGGGGCCAGTTAGGCACCTCAGTGGAGCTGCTGTGTAAGTCGCCTGGTAGATCGTTTAGAGAGGGAAGCCTCCCTGCCAGGGCTGGAGTCACGGGGAGCACATTCTGAAAGAGGTGAGATTTGAATCACCCTTTTGGGAAGAGAACATGTCAAGTTCATTCTTCTCCTTCTGCATTGAAGAAAGAATCATTGGTGGGACAATGCTGGTAATTCCTTTACTGTACCTTTTGTCTAAACTTTTTTTCAGAGTTTGGGGCAGATGGTACCTGTTACCGGGGAGGCATAAGTTTCGACCTTCTGATTGCTTTGTGTGTATGTTCTTTTTCCTCTCACACAGTTGTTTTGCTCTTACCTTTCAGCCTAGGGTGACCACCAGTTCCAAAGGTGGCCTCTTCAGCCATCGGTTGAGATTTGAGGTGACGGAGCAACCGTGGCTTTAGAAACTTAAACCCATCATTGTGCAATTGACTCCAGGGACTCTGTTGGAGGCAAAGAGTTGAGAAAGTCTTGGGGGACTATAGAGCAGGGTTCCGCAGGTAGCAGGACTTGGTGAATAATGCCTCAGTCTCTAGGCTTGGACCCTGTCTATTCCTGCTCAGTGACCCTGGGAATGTCATCTAATCTCCGTGGACCTCAGTAAAATGAGGATAATAGTATTTTCTATTTCCTAAAATTCCTGCAAGTTCTAAATAAGGCAATTCATGTAGAACTTTTAGCTCAGGCCACGAAACAGAGAAAGGACTCAAAAATGCTAAGTGCTGCAACTACCATTCAGAACAGTTTTCCCTTCTGCTCTGGGGAAGAAGAGCTGCTCTTAGATTGCATTGTGAAGGAAGCCTTGAGCAGTTTGCTATCTGTACCCTAAAGCTCATTTCACCTTTTGGCTTCCTTGGTGTACGTCCAAACCCTACTTAGGATTGGCAGTGCAACAGCCAGCAAAACCAGCTGCTTACCTAGTTTTCCTTATGACAGACATGTGACTGTTTCTTCAGCATCTATTTCCCTACTGCACAGCAGAGCCCTGCAGTTTGTGGGGTACAGGGAGATCAACCCCTACCCTATATGCCAAGATGGGTCTTGATTAGACCTAAGCCATCTGAGTAATTTTTTTTTGCTACAGTGATTGGTTCAGGGTTGGGCACACTACCCAAGACTAAGTCAATGGCATTCCATGACCACATTGATCAATAAGGAGTGGGCATACAACCTAGAATAGTTTGAACAGAATAAAGCTCAGGACTTTTGTTCTTTGCCCAGTAGACATCAGTAAGTAACCATTGTTGCTTTCAACATTCATTGGCTACTCAAGTTGGGAGACAAAGATAGAGTGTTTGGTGACATTGTTGCTTAATCAAACCATACCTGAAGTCCTTCTTCTGTACTTCTCATTTAAAGTCATTAAATTTCCTTTAAAAGTTTCACTTCTTTGAAGTTTTAATAATTATTTTCATTCAGAAGCGTCCCCCTGATATAAATATACTCTGGGTGCCAATTTTTCAAACGCGTAGTGAAATAAGTTTGACCTGGCAACTATGTCCATATCTAACAATTTCAGGGAGATTATTTTCCCTCTTGGGATTTTTTTTTTTTTTACCCTGGCTATGAGGACATCCTGACAGCAGGTTGTACCAGGAGAAACCTGGATGGAATTCTGAACTTCAGCATGGATTTTATCTGTGTTCCAAATTACATCCATCAATATTGCATACATTTTTTGTTGGATAAAACGTAACTTCATGAAAAAAGTAAACAAAATAATCCAACATTATTTAAAATGTGCACAGCATATGCTTTGAGAGAATAGGGTCACTGTGGGTCATTTTCAGTCCATATTCAACTCAGGACTTTTTGAGTATGGCAAAAGGGTTATTTGATGTTGATGGCACCCATATTCCGGAGTGATAACCTTTTCATCTTACCAAATAGTTCACCTAGGAACTCTTATTTTTGCAGTATGTATACAGTGCAGTGGATTTCTGGTATACACGTGTGCTTGTTCCTCTTTTAGAACATGGTGAGAGCGCTTGGGCATATGTAACCAGGAGACTGGTCTTTCTTTGGGTCTGAGCTGCGGTGTTCTGCTGATGCATCTTATACTCGTCTGTGCTGGGGTGCAGATGTTTATATTAGAATCATGTTGCTATTTTCGGAGAAATAAAGCTATCTACATCAGTAATGGGTTTAAGCACTTGCCTTCTGAACTGAGTCTTCACCTTTGGTATTTCTGTGGAAGCGTTTTTCCCTGATGCACTCTGGAAATGTCTGCTGCTATTGCGCTGCTGGCCTCTTGCTGTAGGCTTAGGTTCTGTCCTGCACCCTGCAGCTCCGTCTCTCTTGCGAATCCGTGTGCTCCCAGTCCTTCAGTCAGCTGCCTCTTTCTACATTGGCTGTGTCATCGGGAGGGACCGAAAGTCTCACTCCATTTTGCTTTAAGAGCAACCTGATTGGGGATCAAGTTAAAAAAGTAATCCTCGGCTGGGTGTGGTGGCTCACACCTGTAATCCCAGTACTTTGGGAGGCCCAGGTGTGTGGGTCACCTGAGGTCAAGAGTTCAAGACAAGCCTGGCCACCATGGTGAAACCACGTCTCTACTAAAAAAAATTAGCCAGGTATGGTGGTGGGTGCCTGTAATCTCAGCTACTTGGGAGACTGAGGCAGGAGAATTGCTGGAACCCGGGAGGCAGAGGTTGCAGTGAACCGAGATTGGACCATTGCACTCCAGCCTGGGCAGCAACAGTGAGAATCCATCTCAAAAAAAAAAAAAAAGTAATCCTCCCTCGGGGTAAAATCATGGCACACCCAATTGAATTACATTCACTGGATGCTTCATATTTTGTTCCCCCTTAACTACCCCACTTCCCTCCCCAATTCAAAACTTTCCAGTTCAGTGTCCTGTGGTACTTGCTTTCCCTTTAGATTTACAGATTATATACTCAAACGTCCATTTTCCCTCTTGGGATTTTTCTTTTTCCTTCTGACTGTGAGGATATACCGACAGCAGGTTGTGCCAGGAGAAGCCTGGTTGGAATTCTCAATCTCAACTTCAATATGGATTTTATCTGCATTCCAAATTACATATCCATCTATCCATGTCTTTCTTTCTCTCTCTCTCCCCCCCATATATATATGTATATAAATTTTTTTTGAGATGGAGTCTCACTCTGTTGCCCCAGCTGGAGTGCAGTGGTGCAGTCTCGGCTCACTGCAATCTCCCTGTTCTGTGTTCAAGCAATTCTCCTGCCTCATCCTCCCAGGTAGCTGGGATTACGGGCATGTGCCACCACGCCCAGCTAATTTTTTGTATTGTTAGTAGAGACAGGGTTTCACCATGTTGGCCAGGCTGGTCTTGAACTCCTGACGTCATGATCTGCCTACCTGAGCCTCCCAAAGTACTGGGATTACAGGCATGAGCCACTGTGCCTGGCCCATCCATCAATATTTCATACATTTTTTGTTGGATGAAATATAACTTCATGAAAAAGTAAACCAAGTTATCCAACATTATTTAAAATGTCTGTGCACAGCATGTGCTTTGAGAAAATACGAGGGTCACTGCAGGTCATTCCAGGTCTCATCATGGATGATCTGAGGAAGGCATGTTGATATCAGTAACTCCAGATTCATGTTTTTGCCTCAATCTGTATTCAGAGGACACCCGGGTCCCACCTCGTAAAATTCTTTCCCCCAGTGTCTGGGTTTTGCAAATGGCCGTTCACCTCCCTGCCCTTCTAGGTGCCATGTGGCATCTGTGTAGTTCTGCTCCTGTCCTCCTGCTTTTGTTAAGGATCCTCAGAGTGATGGAACCCATCATGAAGATATCATTGATCATCTCCAGGGAGCTGCCTCGACGCTCTGTGAACTGTCCATCCTTGAAGTGAGAGGCAGGGCTGTGCTCTCTTGTGGGTGGAAGCCAGTCCCTTCCACACTTCTTATTGTACTTTGTGGCCCAAGCTCCACAGCAGTCCGAGAGGGCCCTGAGTCTCAGCATGTCTAAGCCAGGCCAAGAGGTCCCATGGGAAACAGGTGCCATGACCTTACCATGTTTCCCCTTTCCCTTCCTCTCTATTGTGCCCCTCAAAACAAGGTAACACAAAACAGCTTATTCAAACCCAACTAAAGCGCTGGTGCATGGCCCACCCATGCAGACATGTGGCCATGGAGATGAACCGCCTTGCACTTGCATCAGCCAGGTCTCAGCAGCTCCCAAGCCCTGGGGCACTGCTGTGGGTGCTGCTGCATCTGGTCCCCCACCTCTCAACTGCGGATTTCTGTTCGTGTGAAACAGTAGCAGTAATTATTGAGTCTGCATTTGGCCTGGCTCAGGTGGCTTCCTAAACACTCCGGAGCCACTTGCTGCAGCAGAAGGCACCTCTTTCCAATGTATGAGAGAGAGGGGTGGCACCTGAAGGGTTAAGACACACACCACCACCCCTTTCCAGCCTCCAGCTTTTAATTTTAACAAGGAGCCTTGTGTACATAATGCCTGGACTTAAAGGAATGATGCCGATGGCTCATTAGTGGGCTGGTGGGGAGATATTTTAGGACAGTTTGACCCTCCAGAAGCTCCCCAACCATATTGCGTGGAGGAAACCCTGCCAGTCACGCCGCTAGGAATCTATCAGGGAAAGCTGCTTCCCCCAGACTCCTGGAATAACATGGCATGGGGGATTGTCAACAATCCCTTTCAGAATCTGCTGAGACTTGGAACCTGAAAGGCTCTTTGCCTTCCAGCAGCCCACTGCCTGATGAAGGAGACAGACAAGCACACAGAAAAGTATGGCAGCCTGAATCACCTCTATGGAGCTCCTGGGCTCTGGAGGTAAAGGGGAGTTCAAATCCTGTAGTGGACCCTTAGGATGTGCGTGACGCTGTGCAAACCCGTCTCTCCAGTCTTGGGAGACGGGAAATAGAAAAGAAGTCTTATAGAGCTGTGGTGAGAGTGACTGAGGATGTGCCTGGCACATCTTCAGCACTCAGAAAATGTCATATTTAAATCGTCATCATTATATAAATCGTCAGGAGAGAGAGAACGAGGGAGCAATTAATTAAGAGAAAACTACAGAGAAGTTACGATGTTTGAACCATGTCTCCAGGGATGCATGGGATTTCACAGGATGGCTGAGACAGAGAGGGTGCTTTGCAGAGAGAGATAACTGCAAGAGCAAAAGGCTGGGAAGTAGGACCTTTATGTCACCCTTCCTCTGAGGCTCCCAGTTGGGCCTTGCACTTGTCACTTGCTTTTTCCCCTGTGCGCGTCTTGTCTTCTCCCCTCCCGGGAGTTTTCAGTGCAACACAGGAGAGTGGAATGTGCTGTGGGAGTGGAGTGAGATGACACAGCTTTGCCATTTTCTACGGCGTGACCTTCGTCTGTGGAAGGGTGTAATGGTGAAGAGTGTGGCCTCTGGAGCTGAGCTCCCTCAGCCCACTGCCAGCTCTCTCTCATCAAGAGACTCAGTCTTCATGCCCCTCAGTGTTCCCATCCGCAAAGTGAGGATGAGAACAGCAACCCCCTGTAGAGCTGGTGTGAGGGTTAAATAACTGATGTGTGTTCGGCATTGAGAATGGGCCCTGGCGTGTGGTAAGTGCCCTGTAACCCATCACTGATATCTGGCTTTTGCACTGGCTCCTCCATCTGCCTGAAAAATTTCTTTCCTTAGACACCTACTTGGCTTGTTGCTGACTTTCTCTGGGCCTTTTCTCAAGTGACACCTTTTCAGCAAGGCCTTATCTGGCTGCCCTATCGACCATCCCAGTCTTGTTCGTCCACCTCCCCTTCCTGCTTCATGTTTCTTCATCATGTTTCTCGTCATCTTATATGCTATGTATTTTCCTTGTTTATTATTGCATGCCTCTTCCAATCAGAATATGAACTTCTTAGAGACAGGGGTTTTTGTATGTTCAGTGCTGTATATGTGCTTGTAGAAGAGTGTCTGGCACATAGTAGTTGCTCAACAAATACTTGAATGAATGCATGAACTAAGCCTCATTGAATCATACTTTCCTCTTCTGTAAAATGGAGCTATTAGCCTATGTCAGGTGGAGTACAAGATGCCTGTTTAGAAATGACAGAGCACTAAATACACAGAAGAGATGATAATTATCATTGAAGGCAAGGATCATGTCATGTGTCTTCTTATTTCCACCATACACTTGGAAAATCACTATTCCATCCACCTACCTACTCAGCCTTCCACACAGCTGTCCATCTACCCACCCATCCCCCCATCAACTCATCCCCCCACCTACCCACCCATGCCCCCATCAACAAATCCCCCCACCCATCTATCCCCTCATCAACCCATTCCACCCACCTAACCACCCATACCCGCATCAACCCATCCACCCACGCTTCCACTCAATTGTGCAGTTACCCACCCTTCCACTCACCCATCCATTCATTCATCCTACCATCCACCCCCTTACCCACCCATCAGCCCATCCACCCACCTTTCTATTCAATCTTGTACTCACCCACCCTTCCACCCACCCATCAACCCATCCACCCGCTATACCACTCAATCATGCACTCACCCACCCATCCACGCACCCATCCATCCATTCATCCTCCCATCCACCCCCCACCCACCCATCAACCCATCCACCTAAGCTTCCGCTCAATCACATACTAATTCACCCATCCACTCACTCACCCATCCATCCATTCATCCATCTACCCTCCACCCACCCATCAATCCATCCACCTACCCTTCCACTTATCCATCCATCCATCCCTACCCACCATCATCCCATTCACCCACCCTTCCACTCAGTCATCCACTCTTCCACTCACCCACTCACCTGTTTACCCACCCACCCACCTGTCCCCCCATCCGCCCACCTTTCCACTCAATAATCTACTCTCCCTCCTGCCCACTCACCCACTTATCCCAGTCATCTGCTGACCCATCTATTGAATCCCATCTATCCTGTTCCTCATGCGTCCATCCACGCATTTAACAAATGTTTATTGAATACACAGTGATTACTAGGCATTGGAATAACATTTATGACTAATAGTAATAGGTGAAAATGACCAGGAATTCACTACATACTACATACTGTGTTAAGAATGTTGCATTGAATATTTTATTCAGTTTTTAAGAGTCATATGAAATAGGCACTATTATCACTTCTCCACTTACAGATGACGAAACAGGCATGGAGAGGGGAGCGGCTTGCCCAGGAGTACATGTCTAGAAAGTGGAGGAGTCTGGGTTGAAACCTAGATTGGCTACCCTATCATACTTGCTTTTAACACCCTGTTGTTGCAACTCACATGGAGTCCACAGCCCAACAGGAGAGACATACATGGAACATGAAATTATATAAATAGTAGGCCCTCAATTCGTGTGTTTAGTAGATGTGTGCTCTCTGAGTGTTGGTTAATAATGAGGACCCCTTTTCTGGGGAGAGATTCAGTTTGTGCAAATGCCTACATATGATGCTGTATTGAAAAGCTCAGTGCATTTTCTTCATCCACTGATTTGTTAGCAGACTCTTAGGTTGCTTCCACATCTTCACTGTTGTAAATAGTATTGCACTGAACTTGGGAGTGCAGGCATCTCTCTGAGATCCTGATTTCATTTCTTTTGGATATATACACAGAAGTGGGATTGCTGCATCGTATGGTAGTTCTGTTTTCAAATTTTTGAGAAACCTCCATCTTGTTTTCCAGAACAACTGCATCATTTTACAGCCCCACCCAAAGGGCGCAGGGGTTTGAATTTCTCCACATCCTGGGCAGCCCTTGTTATCTGCAACTGAATATTATTCAGCCTTAAAAAAGAAAGAAATCCAGACATATGCGACAACATGGCTGAACCTGGAGGGTGGTGACGTAAACCAGTCACCGAAGGACAAATACCATATGAGTCCACTTCTAGGAGATATCTAAAATAGCCAAACTCATAGACACAGAATAGAATATTGATTGCCAGGGGAGTTTCTGTTCATGGGTACAAAGTTTGAATCCTGCAATGTGTCTGTGTTCTAAACGCTGTACAACATTATCCCACAGTTGACAATACTGTGCACTTAAAAACTTGTCAAGATGGCTGGGTGCGGTGGCTCAAGCCTGTAATCCCGGCACTTTGGGAGGCTGAGGTCGGCAGACCGCTTTAGGTCAGGAGTTCAAGACCAGCCTGGCCAACATGGTGAGACCCATCTGTACTAAAAATACAAAAAATTAGCCAGGTGTGGTGGCGTGCACCTGAGGCTGGGGCAGGAGAATCACTTGAACCAGAGAGATGGAGGTTGCAGTGAGCCTAGATGTGACACTGCAGTCCAGCCTCGGCGACAGAGCGAGACCCTGTCTTAAAAAACAAAACAACCCCCAAAAAACTTGTCAAGAGGGTACATTTCATGTCATGTGTTCTTTCTTTTCTTTCTTTCTTTTTTTTTTTGAGATGGGGTTTCACTCTTGTTGCCCAGGCTGGAGTGCAATGGCATGATCTTGGCTCATTGTAACTTCTGTCTCCCAGGTTCAAGTGGTTCTCCTGCCTCAGCCTCCCGGGTCATTTTTTGTATTTTTAGTAGAGACAGGGTTTCACTATGTTGTCCAGACTGGTCTCGAACTCCTGACCTCATGATCTGCCCGCCTTGGCCTCCCAAAGTGCTGGGATTAGACGCATGAGCCACTACGTGTGGCCATTACATGTTCTTTTTTTTTTTTTTTGCTTAATAATAAACATTGTATTTATTTGACTTTTTAGGATCCAACCCTTTTACATTGTTGGATTTTTTCATATGTTTTTTTTTTTCTTCACCTTTTTTTTTTTTTTTTTTAAATAACCTTCATTGCCTCTGAATGATTTGGAAGCTGCTGCCATCCCTGGGTCTGGTGGGTACCACAGGAGCTGGGCTGTGCTGGGGCTACCTTGGGCCACTCCCTGCTCTGTGCTGAGGCACCAGGAAGGAAGCACGCCTGCTGTGCAGAGTCTCTTTCTGGCCAGGAAACACACGCACACCATGCGAGGCTCCCACTCTCCCTGTGCTCCTTCCCAGCACAAGGCATTTCTCACTCCTCTATAATTACCCAGGCTAATTAAATAAATTGATCTGCTGATGTACACTTCACAGTCATTTTTGTGGTGTAATTTGGCTTTAATAGATCTGGTGCTTGCATGAGAGGAAATGAAAGCCTGGGGTAGAAGTGGGATCTTTTACTGTTCAAGAAAAATAATTTTTTCCAGGGGTTTCGGTTCCCTGCATGTGCATAATGTATGTGCTTGCTGTCAGAATTAACTGGGAAAACAGCAGCTGTCTGGTAAGAAGGATAGTGTGGGAGGCCCTTTGCCATGAGAAACATCAGACAGATTCTTAAGTCTTGACAAGAAGCTTATAATTTTGGAGGCAAATGGGGCTCGAAGCATACTGTTGGCTGTCTGGTGGCCAGAAAGTGAATTCTTTGCTCTATGGGGGATGTTCTGGGAAACGGCTGTTGGCTCTGGTTGATAGATGGGTGTGTGTCATGCTAACACAGCAGGGATGGGAGGTGAGGTGTTGCTTGTCAAAGTCATGGTTAAGAGGGTGGTTTTGGGTCCAGTATCATCTAGTTCCTGTGTCAGCTTTTGCTCTTTGCTAGATGTATGTCTTTCTGCAATTGGCTCCCACTTCTGAGCCTCAGTCCTCCTCCTTTAAAAAGCACATCGCAGGCCAGGCACGGTGGTTCACACCTGTAATCCCAGCACTTCAGGAGGCTGAGGCGGGTGGATCACCTGAGGTCAGGAGTTCGAGACCAGCCTGGCTAACATGGTGAAACCCCGTCTCCACTAAAAATACAAAAATTAGCCGGGCATGGTGGTGGGTGCCTGTAGTCCCAGCTGCTTGGGTGGCTGAGGCAGGAGAATCGCTTGAACCTGGTTGCAGTGAGCAGAGATCATGCCACTGCACTCTAGCCTGGGTAATAGAGCAAGGCTCCCTCTAAAAAAAAAAATAAAAAATAAAAAAATTAGCCAAGTGTGGTGGTGGGTGCCTGAAATCCTGGCTACTCAGGAGGCTGAGGTAGGAGAATCACTCGAACCCGGAGGTAGAGGTTGCAGTGAGCGGAGATTGCGTCACTGCACTCCAGTCTTGGCAATAAGAGTGAAGCTCCATCTCAAAAAAAAAAAAAAAAATGCACCTTGCAGGATTGTGAAGAGAAATGCATGAGCCCAGCCAACTGTCCAGCACATGGCGAGCACTGTAGAAATTTTAGCTGTTCTTAGTGTTTGTACTGAAGGCAGTCTTTCACTCATCCACCAATTACTAGGCAAAAACCATGAAACAGTTATTGTGCTGGTGGAACAGGATTGACCCCAGATAGGTCTAAGCCTTGTTCAGGATGCATCTCCAATCTGATACCCTCATTCTGCCCACGATGGGAGTCAGACTGTTGACTGTATTGATAATGCCATATTGATTTATTTAATCCAGCTATGTGCCAGGCACTGCCCCAAGCACTTTGCAGGAGTTGCTTCCATAAATAATATGGCTGTCATCTGCTGAGTGCTCTGCCAAGGCTTTGGCATGCATGATGACATTCCATCTTCTAACTACTCTAGAAGGTGGATACATTCACTGCACCCCCTTCAGAGGTAAGGTAAGTGAGACTGGGGATAGTTAAGTGATTAGAGGCACATGGCTAGTGGGAGAGAAAGGCAGGGTTTGAACTCCAGGCTGGCTGACTCCAGGTTTTTAACCATATCATTGAACCGATGCCTATTGATAGGTCTCAGGAGGAGGTTCACATGGTCCCCAGGTGTATATGAATGGCACAAGATTCAACTCAAGGTGTTATGAAGGTGGCAAAAAGTTTCATTGCAAACATTTGAGCCTTTCCTCTCTATGGAGACTGCATGCAATGTACTCAGTGGCTGTGAGCTTGATAATTGGTGAGACCCATTACCTAGAGTGGTCAAGGGAAGAATTCAGGTTGGAGCCCCGTGATCATTCAGCCCACAGACTCCTTGTGAGTGACCCTGGTTATCTCTCTCAGATGTTTGCTTGAAGCTTTAGGCTCTAAGTCTCCATACTTATTTTATTAATTTTTTGAGGCAAGAGTTTCACTCTTGATGCCCAGGCTGGAGTGCAATGGCACAATGTTGGCTCTCTGCAACCTCCACCTCCTTGGTTCAAGTGATTCTCCTGCCTTAGCCTCCTGAGTAGCTGGGATTACTGGTGCCTGTTACCATGCTTGGATAATTTTTTGTAGTTTTAGTAGAGACGGGGTTTCACCATGTTGGCCAGGCTGGTCTTAAACCCCTGACCTCAGGTGATCTGCCTGCCTCGGCCTCCCAAAGTGCTGGGATTACAGGCATGAGCCACCACACCCGGCCAGTCTCCATTCTTATTTTTGTACTTGTCCCCAGTGTGGTCTGTTTGATCTTTTTCAATTTATTTCTTCAGCGGATCGTGCTTCCCTCTGACGCACTCCATCTCACGCTGCCTGTCTCTTCTGCTTGTCCACCCTGGGAGTGGCTGCGAGAGTCCATGAACCCTTGTCTCTCAAGATGAGCAGCTATATCCAACTTAAAAAAAGTTCACATACATTTAACGTATAACCCAACAATCCCATACTTACATATATTTACTCTCAGCTTTTTGTCTCAAAAAGTTTGAAATCTGCAGAAAAGTTGTGGACATCGTACAATGAACACCCTGTCTACCCTTCACCAGCTGTCATGTGTTTTCTTTCATTGGCACTTTCTTACACTCTCTGTTTCTTTACACACACACACATGCTCATATTTTATTGAACCCATTTGACAGTCAGCAGCACACATTACTTTTCACCATGCACACTTGATCACGTATGGCCTAAGATCGAACACCTTCTCTGACATGACCAAAATGTAATGAGCACATTCAAGGAATTTAATGATAATAAAATACTCTTGGCTGGGCATGGTGGCTCATACCTATAATTCCAGCACTTTGGGAGGGCAAGGTGGGAGGATCGCTTGAGCTCAGGAGTTTGAGATGAGCCTGGGCAACATGGTGCAAACCTGTCTCTACAAAAAATATAAAAATTGGCCGGGCATGGTGGCATGCACCTGTAGTCCCAGCTATTCAAAAGGCTGAGGCAAGAGGATTACTTGCCTCAAGTTGAGGATCACTCAACCCGGGAGGTTGATGCTGCAGTGAGGTATGATGGTACCACTGTACTCCAGCCTGGGTGATAGAATGAGACCCTGTCTCAGAAACAAAAATACATTTTTTTTTTGTTTGAGATAGAGTTTTGCTCTTGTTGCCCAGGCTGGAGTGCAGCGGTGTGATCTCAGCTCACTGCAAACTTTGCCTCCCAGGTTCAAGCAATTCTCCTGCCTCAGCCTGCCGAGTAGCTGGGATTGCAGGCATGTGCCACCACACCTGACTAATTTTGTATTTTTAGTAGAGATGGGGTTTCACCATGTTGGTCAGGCTGGTCTCTAACTCCTGACCTCATGTGATCTGTCCGCTTTGGCCTCCCAAAGTGCTGGGATTACGTGTATGAGCCACCGTGCCCGGCCACAGAAATACTCTTATTTGATGCATACTCTATAGCCAAATTCCTCAATTTTTCTGACACTATGGTTTATGGCTTTAAAAAAAATCCAGTGTCTGGTCAGAGATAAAACATTGCATTTAGTTTTCCTGTTTTTAAGGACTTCTTTACTCAGGCTGGGCATGGCTCAGCACTTTGGGAGGCGAAGGTGGGTGGATCACTGGAGGTCAGGAGTCCAAGATCAGACTGGCCAACATGGTGGGACCCCATTGCTACTGAAAATACAAAATTAGCCAGGTGTGGTGCCACATGCTTGTGATCCCAGCTATTTGGGAGGACGCTGAGGCAGGAGAATTGCTTGAGCCCGGGAGGTGGAGGTTGCAGTGAGGCAAGCTCATGCAACTGCGTTTCACTCTGAAAGAGTCAGAGTCTGTCTCAAAAAAAAAAAAAAGTCTTCTTTACTGTGGAGTTCCCCAGCCCTCCCCTCTTCCCCTACCCCTGTGTGTGTGTGTGTCTGTGTGTGTGTGTGTATGTGTGTGTGTGTTAGGACACGGACATTTTCACACAGTCCAGTTCAGATATTTGGTGGAATATCCCATTTGCAAATGCAGGATGGATTTATGTGACAGCTGCAGCCTAGTAGATTCAGGTGAGGTGGTTTTGGCAGGAGGACTACATAAGTCCTCCTTGGTGCGTCACGTAAAGAGGTAGATGATGTCATTGGTGGTATTAAGAGAGACGCATTTTAAAGTCACTTTGATGAGAAGAGGCACTTCCTGTTTGAAACCTAGGCTGAAAACTAATTTCCCATTGAGGAAAAAAAAATACCATACCATGCCCTGTGAGACACTGCTGAGTGCTCCCTTGGGACGTCTCGGGGGTACTGTGCACTTCCTCATGTGTACTCTCCCGTGGAGTCCACAAGGTGCTGGGACACTGAGACGAGCAAGACATGGCCTTTCCGTACCTTGTGGGAGAAGCTTTGGAGCACATCAGCCCAGGGCAGTATGACAAATGTTGAAACCAAGGGTGTGTATAAGGCAGGATGGACGGAGGGGTCACTAGCTCAGCTGGGGAAGGCTGGGATGACTTGGCACAGGAGGAGACATGTGGAATACTTACAATTCCTTTCCAGAAAGGCTGCTGGGAGGCCAGTCTCCACCAGCCCCTTACCCCATGAGAGTTGGGATCCCCTCCTCCATTTGAGCTCCAGTCCTGCAACACTTTCCTTGTCCAGTGGAGCCAGGCAGGGGCACTTGCAGAAGCTGTTCCTGGATCCCTGGGGGGTGAGTCTCTCTGCTCTTTCTGTGTTCAGGTCTCTCTCTCTCTTTTGAGACGGAGTGTCACTCTGTGGTTAGGCTAGAGTGCAGTGGTGCAATCTCAGCTCACTGCAACCTCCATCTCCCAGGTGCAAGCGATTCTCCTGAATCAGCCTCCAAAGTAGCTGGGACTACAGGTGCCTGCCACCACGCCCAGCTAATTTTTGTATTTTTAGTAGCGATAGGGTTTCACCATGTTGGCAAGGCTGGTCTCGAACTCCTGATCTCACGATCCACCCACCTCGGCCTCCCAAAGTTCTGGGATTACAAGTGTGAGCCACCGTGCCCGGCTCAGGTCTCTTTTTCTTGACGAGACCTGTAGGATTGTCTTTTGGATGGAATACATTTTTTTCTGTCTCTTCACTGTCTTTCAGTCTCTCTCTGTCTGGAGTCTGACCCAATATTCCTAAAAGACAGTTGGACTTGAATTCCAACCCAGAGTGCGCCACTTATGGGCCCTGTGACCTTAGGCAAGTCACTTTATCTTACCAAGCCCCGGTTTTCTTGTGTGTTATGGAGTTATCACAGTGCCTCCCCCAACAGGGCTACTTGGGGGTTAAATGAGGCAGTGCCCGCAATGTGGGGCCCAGCAGAGAAGGGAATCAATACATTCTAGCTATTAGGATTCTTCTCTTTAATCTCAAACTGCTTTTCCAGGCCTTGTCCTCTGCACAGAGTGTTCTCTGCCTAGCTCCTTTATTCCAACCTTTTCTTTGTGTAGGGAAGCTATTTTCTTTCTAGAGCATATGGTCTTCCGTGTGGCCCTGCTGATAGGACAAACGTTCAGGCAGCATCTTTCATTTCTAAGGTACCAGGGCATCATGGAGGGAGTGGAGACCCCACCTGCATCTCAGGGGAGTTTCTGAGACTCCTGATGGCAGCAGCTAGTTGTCACCATGTGCCAGGCATCTGTGGAGGGCATTGGCTTGGTTCCAGTGGCCTTGCTGGAGGGGTCTTATCTGCTCAGCTGAGGGTGGTTAAGGGTCCTGTGGCTTGGTTTGTGATTAGCAGAGGTTGGAAGGGGAGAAGGCATGTGTGTGTATGTATATAAGATAGAGAGGGACAGAGATCTAGAGAAGGGGATACAGAAGAGGGAGGAAGGGAGAGAGGAAAAGGGAGAGAGGGAGAGGGAGAGGGGGAGAGAGAGAGAAAGAGAGGAGAGAGGGAGAGAGAGAAAACAGAATAAAAGAGAAAGAGAGAGGGAGGGATTCAATACTAGTGTCTTGAATCAGAAGAGCTCAGAAGGGGTGTGCCCTTACTGGCTTTGATGATGTTGGACTTTGGAGAAATGGGACTTGCATGAGTTTTCCAAACTTGCATCATTCTGTGCATTAGTTCAGGCCCCAGTAGGAAATGGCAGATGGCATACTCAGAGCAGGATAGTTTAAGGAAGGTGTAATGCATGAACACAGGTGCGGCAGGACGCAGGGAATGTGGGTCTGGAGAGGTGAGGAAGGAGCAGTTTGTGGACTCCTGAAGGACACGGGTATATGCCGTCCCTCTGTCTGCATCGTGAAGTTTGAGGGCAAGGAGGCCTCTTGATGGAAGGTGTCAAGGTCAATGCCTGGGACACAAGGAACTTTTGCCAGCTCAAAGCCTGGGGCCTGAGGTCAGCTAAAGCTGGGTTTTAAAATGGAGACTGGTCAGCTTCAAAGAGAGGTTAATGACATTTTATTTATAGGCAGAGACTTTTTCCTTGATGTAATTAGGAAGACTGAAGGAACTTTGGAAGGGGACTGTAGGAGGTTGAAGGGCGTCTCCTCCAAATTAGGTCCAAGTCCTAACCCCTGATACGTGTGAATGTGACCTTATTTGGAAATAGGATCTTTACGGATATAATAAAGTTAAGGGTCTCAGGATGAAATGATCCTGGATTTAGGGTTACCACTAATCCAATGTCTGGTATTTTTGAAAGAAAGGGGCCAGGTGTGGTGGCTCATGCCTGTAATCCCAGCCCTTTGGAGGGCCCAGGCAGGTGGATCACCTGAAGCTAGGAGTTCGAGACCAGCCTGGCCAACATGGCAAAATCCCTTATCTACAAAAAATACAAAAATTAGCTGGGTGTGGTGGTGCGTGGCTGTAATCCCAGCTACTCAGGAAGCTGAGGCATGAGAATTGCTGGAACCCATGGGGCGGAGGTTGCAGTGAGCTGAGATCACACGACTGCTCTCCAGCCTGGGTAACAGAGTAAGACTGTGTCTCAAAAAAAAAAAAAAAGGGAGATGTGAGGCACAGACAGGCACAGAGGGGAAGGCCATGTGCAGGTGGATGCAGAGATGGAGTGATGGATTTACAAGCCAATGGGTGGCAAGGATTTTTGGCAGCCACCAAGAGCCAGGAGGGAGGCATGGAACGGACGCTCCCTCAGAGCCTCCAGACAGAATCAACCTTGATGATACCTTGGTTTTGAGCTTCTGAGCTCCAGAACTATGAGCCAATACATTTCTGTTGCTTTAAGCCACTGCATTTGTGGTAACTAGTAATGACAGCTGTAGGAAACTCTATAGGGACGAACTTTTTTTATGACTCAATCATGTTTATGTTGTGCTCACATTTCCTTAAGGTCACCTTCCCAAAGTCACCCTGAGGACCAGTGGTTGCCTGTGCCTTGCCCTGTGCTTTGGAGGAAAGGATACACTGGATTGGCAGCTTTTTCTAGGGCCACATTTTATCTTTCTGCTGTGTCCCTAGCTTCTGGAACGGTGTCAGGCACAAGTTAGCCATGAAAGACATACTTGTTGAATGAAAGAGTGAACACCAAATGGAAATTAATAGTATAAGTCAAAGTTATGATGGAAAATGGCAAACAGTGAGTACTTTCAGCTTAATTCAATGATTGTGGCGTAGAATTCCTTGGAAATCACTAGGCTTATTGAGGTGGAAATTAATTTATTTGACTGCTTTGATGTCTAATTGACATCTTGTCATTGTCCTTATCTTTGTTGCCAATAGTAATACTATTGATAATGTTTATGACAGTATCTCTCATGCATACACACATTCCTTCACTGCTTCCAACCTCTACTGATCACAAACCAAGCCACGGGACCCGTAACCACCCTCAGCTGAGCGGATAAGACTAATAGTCGTTAGGTGCTTGCTTTGTGACCCGGCATTAGGCTAACTGCTTATATACATTGTTCCACTGAAGTTTCACAGGTACCCAATGAAGTAGGTACTATTACTTATTTCCATCTAACAGATAAGGAGGTGGAGGTTTAGAGTTTAAACTGCTTGCCCGTGACTACACAATTTAACAGCAATGGAGTTAGGAGTGGTGGTGCTCTTTTTTTATTTTTTGAGATGGAATCTCATTCTATAACTAGGTTGGAGTGCAGTGACCTGATCTTGGATCACTGCAACCTCTGCTTCCCGCATTCAAGCGATTCTCCCGCCTCAGCCTCCCCGAGTAGCTGCGACTACAGGCATGGGCTACCACACCCGGCCAGTTTTTGTACTTTCAGTACAGATGGGGTTTCACCGTGTTGGCCAGGCTGGTCTCGAACTGCGGACCTCGTGATCTGCCCACCTCGGCCTCCCAAAGCGCTAGGATTACAGGCGTGAGCTACCACACCCAACCAGAGTGGTGTTGCTCTTAACTGGCAAAATATGCATCTAATGAGCATTTTGTTGAGTGCACCTCTTGGGCTGACTGCTCAAGCCCTTCCCTGGGAAATGTACCTCTCGCCCATTGCCACATGATGTAGCATTTGTGTTGCCACAGCCATGTCTTTTGTATTGGGGTATGCTCCTTGGCCATTGCTGATTGGCTTATGCCTGAGCCAGTCAGTGACCTGTAATCAAATATGGACCAATCAGAGACCTCTCCCAGGAATATAGACTTGGAGCTGAGAAAAAGAACCACCTCTCTCTCTGGGATGTAAATGCAGGTGCAGAGGATAGCAATGGTTCCTGCATTGTGGACAAGAGAACAGAACAACCCGGTCTACAGGGAGAGAGAAGAATGAGGCACACGCTCAGATATGAGCCACACAGAGAGAAGACTTCCAGATTAACCACCAGATTGGATCTCAAACGTTGATATGCATAGAAATCTTGCATATTTGGGATCTTGTGAAAATGCGGATTCATATTCAGCAGGTCCAGGTGGGGCCTGTGATTCTGAACTTCTAACAAGCTCTCAGGTGATGCTGATGCTTCTGGCTCATGAACCACACCTGAGGCTCTGGTTCTAGCTCAGTCCTAAAGTCTGGCTCTGTCCCTGTCCTTGGATTCCATCAGGCACAGGACACACCTGTTCACTGGGTCAAAATGTCTCCCTTTGTTTAAGACATCATAGTGAATTTCTGTTTCTTACAATCAAGATTCCCAATGACAGTATGATTGGTGGGAGCTCTGTGTGGGGATCAGGAACTCACAGCCCTTGTCTCAGGGCAATATAATCACTAATGTGTGATTATTTCCCTCCAGTAGGTTCTAGAGACTAGGTCATAAGCTGCTTTTGCCTACTCTTTGTGTTTCTTATCACTGTTTCCGTTGTACCTAGCACACAGGTGATATCCCAGAAAAGTCTGTTGAATGAATGAAAGAAAGAAAGAACATCACACTGGATTCAGGAGTCCTGGGTGCATGTCTTGGCTTCAGTCCTGACTTTTGGGCTGAACCTCTTACCTTACAAATGGGTTTCCCATTGGCTGGAGGGATGCTGTTGACGTCATGCTCCCTTGCATGTCTCAGCATCCTGTGTCTTTAGTGTTCAGCGCCAAGAAAGATTTTCTGGCTTGATCTATTTATCTTTTTTGCTTTGCCTAATAGGAAGCTTACAGTCCAATTTGCGGCTTAACTTGTTATTGGCTAGGACTTCATGGGTCTCATTTTGCCTTCTGGTCTTGATTTCCTTCTTTTTTCTGAGATGGAGTTTTACTCTTGTTGCCCAGGTTGGAGTGCAGTGGCATGATCTTGGGTCACTGCAACCTCTGCCTCCTGGGTTCAAGTGATTCTCCTGCCTCAGCCTCCTGATTAGCTGGGATTACAAGCGTGCACCACCATGCTGAGCAATTTTTGTATTTTTAGTAGAGCTGGACTTTTATCACATTGGCCAGGCTGATCTCGAACTCCTGACCTCAAGTGATCTGCCCACCTTGGCCTCCCAAAAGTGCTGGGATTATAGGCGTGAGCCATCGTGCCTGACCTAGTCTTGACTAATTTCATTATTTGTTATTTTTTCTGCTGCTTATTATTTATCTCTGTGTACTTTTTGTTATCTGTTCCATAAATGCTGTTTGAAATCCTCCATGGGATGAGATGAAATGTAAACCAGATAAAAATGACAATTGGGAATACTAATACTGAGTTTGGAATATATTAAAAATTGCTGGAGGACTTTATTAGTTTCCTAGAGCTGCTGTAGCACAGTACCACAGGCTGGGTGGCTTAAACGACAGAACTTCATCATCCCATTGTTCAGGAAGCTTTGACTCTGAGACCAAAATGTTGGCAGTGGCAGCCCCACTTCAGGGCTGTGGGGAATCGCCTGTCCCACGTCTTTCTCCTGGCTTCTAGTGGTTTGCTGCCAACTTTTGGCTTACAGATGCATCACCTTGACCTCTGCCTTCATGTTAGCCAGGCCTTCTCCCTGTGTGACTGTGTCCAAGCTTCACCTTTTAATAAGGACAAGTTCTATGGGATTAGGGCCCATCCTGCTCCAGTGTGACCTACTATAAATTTGTTACGTTTTCATATTTTCAAATAAATCACATTCTGAGGTATCAGGGATTAGGACTTCAACATATTCATTTAAAAATTTTAAAAAATTATTTAAAAATTAAAAATGTCGTGGGTACATAGAGGTGTGTACGCGTATGGGGTAAATGAGATGTTTTAGTAAAGGCATGAAATGTGTAATAATCACATCATGTAAAATGGGATTTCCATTCCCTCAAACATGTATCCTTTGTGTTACAAACTTAAAAATGTACACTATTGCCTGGGCATGGTGGCTTACGCCTGTAATCCCAGCACTTTGGGAGGCGGAGGTGGGCAGACCACAAGGTCAAGAGATTGAGACTATCCTGGCCCACATAGTGAAACCCCATCTCTACTAAAAACACAAAAATTAGCCAGGCATGGTGGTGGGTGCCTGTAGTCCCAGCTACTCAGGAGGCTGAGGAAGGAGAATTGCTTGAACCCAGGAGGTGGAGGTTGCAGTGAGCTGAGATTGCACCACTGCACTCTAGCCTGATGACAGAGAGTGACTCCATCTCAAAAACAAAAACAAAAATTAAAAAAAGTACACTATTGGGTATGCGACTCTATTGACTATAGTCACCTCATATTATCAAATACTGTATCTTATTCTTTGTATTTGTTTTAATATCCATTAATCCTTCCCACATTTCCCTCACCCCTCCACTACCCTTCCCGGCTTCTGGTAGCCATCCTTCTACTCTCTGTTTCCATCAGTTCAATTGTTTGCATTTTTAGATCCCAGAAATAAGTAAGAACACATGATGTCTGTGTTTATGTGCCTGACTTATTTCACTTAGTATAATGACCTCCAGCTTCATCCACATTTTTGCAAATGTCAGGACCTCATTATTTTGTTATGGTGGCATAGTACTCTATTGTGTATAAGTACCACATTTTCCGTATCGATTCATCTGTCACTGAATATTTAGGTTGCTTTCAAATTTTGGCTTTTGGGAACATTGCTGTACCTGGCATGGGAGTGCAGAAATCTTGATATACTGATCTCCTTTCTTTGGTGTGTATACCCAGCAATGGGTCCGCTGGATCATTTGGTACATCCATTTTTGGTTTTCTGAGGGACCTCCACACTGTTCTCCGTAGTGGTTTGCTAATTTACATTCCCACCAACAGTGTACAAGGGTTCCCTTTTCTCCACATCCTTGCTGGCTTTTGTTCATGACTGTCTTTGTATAAAAGTGATTTTAACTGGGGCATCATCTGTCTCACATCTTTCTTTTTGCTTCTTGACGATATCTCACTGTAGTTTGGATTTGCATTCTCTGGTGATCAAGGATCTGAGCATCTTTTCGTATGCCTGTTTGTCATTTGTCGATCTGCTTTTGAGATATGTCTATTCAAATCTTTTGCCCAATTTTGATCAGACTGTTAGACTTTCTTCTATTGAGTTTTTTCGAGCCTCTTTTGTAAGCCGGTTATTAATCTCTTGTCAGGTGGGTAGTTTGCAGATATTTTCTCCCGTGCTGTGGGTCGTCTCTTTGCTGATCATTTCCTCCGCTGTGCTGAAGCTTTTTAACTTGATGCAATGCAATCCCATTTGTCCATTTCTGCTTTGGTTGCCTTTCATGTGAATTTTGGGGAGTCACAGTTCACCATATAACAGGGAACTGGAGCTAATGGTTTTCTCTCTGGTCCTCCGCTTTCTCACCCATAAAATGGGGATGCTGAAATACATGATCTCTGTGAGACTTACCAATTCTCACATTTAACATCTCTTGCTGATGTTTTTTTCTCTGTCCTCACCTCAGAATGTTTGTTCCAGTGGGAAAACAATCCAAAAGATAAATTTACATTGAAGGTTAGTAAGACGTCCTCTCATGAGCATTTGCTTGTTCACAGAACCCTGCAAAGATTGGGTAATCACTGTCTTGCAGAATAAATCACTGTCCTGCTCCTTTGAGGACAGAGGCAGTTCTGGATATTGCTCCATAGCCTCTTGACCATCACATATCTGCAGCCGTCTACTCCATCAGTGAACACGCAGGGCTAGGGAGAGCTCTGCCTGGCTAGCTCTGTGTGCTGCTGATATGTTGTGGGAAGGCTGGAGGGCAAGGGATAATTAGAGGAGAGGTACCCCCTTGAGATCAGTGTTAGAGACTTCAGGGCCCTTCTGCCAAGGGAGTCAGTGTCAGGCAGCTCTGTCTATTTTCTGTGCACTGCTTCTTGAGATTGAATGTGCAAGTGGTTTCCTGTGGGAGAAAAGGTGCCGGGCTGGCTGGCTTGCTGGGAGGCTTCCTGTGGGTCACACACATCACCCACCTGCACAGGTATTGGGAGGGAGTGTACCTTCCCATTATCCCAGTATCAGCTTTGTGCTACTTGGGTTGAGTCTAATGCCCTGAGTGAATTGATACTTTAGGGGAAAGATCTGGGTGTGTATCCACACTCCCTCAGGGATGGGGTATAAGTTAGAGTCTTTGGTTGTAAGCAACAGAAGCTGCTGTGACTAATGTGAGGAGGAAGAGGGCTTATTGGAAGGAAGTGGGGAAACTTGCAGGGTAGCTGTAGAAGTGTTGGCAGCTGAAACTGTCTTTTTGGGACCACCGATGGATTCAGTGAAAACATACAAAAATTTCTTCTATCTTTGCCTCCTTCCTTCTCGGTTTTGGGGGGAGTATGACTGGCTGATCTTATAGCATGAGCCTGCTCTCCCAGCAGCACAAGCATGTCAAGAGGGAGATCTAGTGGGAGAAGCCTCCAGTGCCCCATAGCTTGTGTGGTGAGGAGACGTGTACCCTGATTGATAACCATACCACAGCTGCTGCAGGGAGAGATGGTGGCAACTCCAGAAATGCTAATAGGCCACATAGAGTGCTTCCTTTGTATGGAACACTCTATATTCATGATCTTATTTAATCTCTGCAGTAATCCTGTGGTTCTGTTGTCTTTTTAGTTTACAAGACATAAAAGGCAAAGCTGGGATTGGAACCCAAGTTTATCTGGGTCCAGTGCCATTGTTCTTAATGGTGATATGGTTCTCTCTTCCAATGCTGCCGGTTTGCCCAACGAGGTGAAGGAAGGAGCTGTAAAAGTGGGTATAGTTGCTGTCCAAGGATCCCCACAGTTCTTGGCCCCAGAAATAGGTTAAGAAGTGGGCCAACTGGGTAGTTGCCCAGAGGTCCAGGTTATAAGAAGCACTAAAACAGCACCAGAGTTATTACCAGAAGGATAAAGCCTTGTTTTTTTGACCATTTTATTTCTCTTGTAACAGAAACTCTTAGTGACTGGAAAGAAAAGAATGTTGATAAACTGCTCAGGGTGCAGCAAGATGAGCTGCATGATTGACAAAAAAATAAAAATGTGAGGTCCCTTGATAAAGAGTTTAGAATTTCAAGACAGTGACAGCAGAACATTGAGTGTGGGGCCTCGTGTGACTGCACAGGTTGCAAGCCCTTAAAGCTGGCCCTGGGGTTGGAATGAAGGTAGGTGGTTACCAGACAGTCAGCTGAGAAAAACAATCCCAGTTACCTGCAAGGCTCCTTTGCTTTTTTGCCAAGTTGTATTCTTGTTCAGTCCATCCAGCTGTCTCAGGTGAGCCTGCCTGGTTTTCATACACAGAAAGAGAAGCCAGTGGGGGACATAGGGAAAGTACTTCTGAGGCTAGCATATGGGTCTCTTTACAACATGCTGCTCACAGGCAATGGCAAAAACCATCTTAATGTTCTGAGAATGGTTTGGCCAGCAGGCAGATAAGGCCCAGGTAGCATTTTATTAATGCAGCTAAAAACCACCACAATTGAAATTTGAACTGACATGGAGATGTTAATTGTGCCGATTGCGTTGCATAAGTTATGTTTTTTTAAAAATCGTGGTAAGAACATTTAACTTAATATTTAACATGAGTTCTGTCATCTCAACAAATTGTTAAGTGCATAATACAGTATTATTATCTACAAGCCCAACATTGTGCAAGAGATCTCTAGAAGTTACTCAGCTTGCGTCACTGAAACTTTATACCCATCAAATAGCACCTTCCCCTCAGCCCCTGGCAACCACCATTTTGCTCTGTTTCTATGTGTTTGACTATTTTAGAGTCATCATGTAAGTGGGATCGTATAGTATTTGTCTTTCTGCAACTGGCTTATTTCACTTAGTATAGTGCTTCCCCATATTGTCAAATGTGGCAGGATTTCCTTCTTTTTTAAGGCTAAATAATGTTCCATTGTATGACTATACCATGCTTTCCTTATCCATGTATCCATCAGCGCACATTTAGGTTGCTTTTTTATACCTTGGCTATTGTGAATAATGCGGTCGTGGACATGGGAGTGCAAATATCTCTTTGAGATCCTGATTTTAATTCTTTTTTGTTGTTGTTATTTATTTATTTTTGAGATGGAGTGTGTGTCTGTCACCTAGGCTGGAGTGCAGTTGTGTGATCTTGGCTTACTGCACCTCCACCTCCTAGATTCAAGTGATTCTCCTGCTTCAGCCTCCCAAGTAGCTGGGACTACAGGCGTGTGCTGCCATGCCTGGCCTTTTCTTTTTTCTTTTCTTTTCTTTTTTTTTTTAATTGTATTTTTAGTAGAGCCGGGATTTCACCATGTTGGCGAGGCTGGTCTCGAACTCCTGGCCTTATGTGATCCAACCGCCTCGGTCTCCCAACATTCTGTGATTACAGGCATGAGCCACAGTGCCTGGCCTATTTTGGATATATATTTGGAAGTGGGATTGCTGGATCATATGGTAGTTTTACTTGTAACGTTTTGAGGAAACTGCACACTGTTTTCCTTCTTTAATTTTGTCCTTTTTCTCTAGCTTCAGTTACAGGAGGTTTCTTTCGTGTTCTCAAAAGTGCCATGGGCTTCAAGGCTTCATGGTTTCTGGCCAGGCTCTTGTCTCTGGAATGAGCTTGCTTTCCTCCTTTGGTTGGGGAACTCCTCATCCCCAGGTCTCAGTTGACCTGACTTTACCCATCACCCAAGAAGAGGTAGGTAGCACCTTGTACTAATGAATCATGACCCTTCTTGCACACTTCGGAAATTGCTTGTGAAATTATTTGTCTGTCTGTCTCCTACAGCCCCATGTCACTGTCCTTGGGAAAGGGACAATGTCTGTGTTATTCACTGTTATTTTAGCAGGGCCAGAAGGGTTAGAGAGATCTCTCCTGAGCTGCCTGGGGCTCCCAGCATCTTTGATTTCTCGAATGCTTGGCTGTTCCATGTACTCATTTTTCTGCCAAGGCATTTGCCCCTGTGGACGGCCAGTGCTGACAGAGCTCTCCCCTGGAAGCACAGCTCCCAGCCGGTCTGCTTTGCCATCTAGTCAGATCCCTCATCCAATGTGTGCAGTGAGCGTCCAAGAGAAGGAAAAACCAACCTAGCGTTAATATTTCTTCCTTCTCTCCCTCAGTGATTCCCTGACTCTGGGTACCAAAAGCAGAAACCAGCAGCCAGGTCCCCTTAATTAGGAAGGTGTGGAAGGAGGTTTTGAAAAAGTCAGTGCACAGGTTGCCCATCACTTTATTAATTTTTATTTCCTTCACATTTATTTAGGAACAGCTTCTCCTAGAAGTTCCAGCCAAGTGCTAAGTTTTAACTTGGATGTGTGCTGGTTTGAGACGTGAATGCAGCAACAGTCCCCCAGGGGTGCACAGAAGGCACATAGAGTCCCTGGCTATGCTTTCTTCCTTCTCTCTCTTGATGACTTAAAAGCTGTTGTGCAGCTGTCACTCATTTTCTAGGAAAACAAGCCAGTCGCGGATCGACTTGGCAATACCTAAGAAATATTCCGGTTCCAATTACAGACTGCCAATGGCAAATACGACCTGGGCCAAGAGGAACTTGCTTTTTTGGTTCCTGATGCAAAGGATCTGGCAATAGGGACATCCTTCTATGTTTCTAGAAAAGATTTTTTCCCAGCCAGGTGCAGTGGCTCACATATGTAATTGCAGCACTTTGGGAGGCTGAGGCGGCAAATCACAAGGTCAAGAGTTTGAGACCAGCCTAGCCAACATGGTGAAACCCCTTTTCTACCAAAAATAGAAAAATCATCTAGGTGTGGTGGCCCACGCCTGTAGTCTCAGCTACTTGGAAGGCTGAGGCAGGAGAATCTCTTGAACCCAGGAAGCAGAGATTAGGGTGAGCTGAGAAAAGACTTTACTTTTCCTGATCATAATTACTTCATTCTCTATCTAAAAATCTCTCCCTAATGAATTTTTGACATTCTGTGTTTTGGAACCCATTCCTTTGTGCCAAGCACTTGTGCTCTATAGAGTCTGTGGAAACTTTGGGTACCTGCTTCTCTTTAGGAACCTCTTGCCAGTGAAAAGAACAAAGATTGAGCTGGTTCTGTGGCAGACTCATCACGTCCCTGTGAGGCAGGTGCTGCTTTACAGATGGGGAGTTGGAGGACCAGCAGTAGGGCTTAGCTTGATGACACCATTAGTAAGGGCAGAGTTGGGATTTGAACCCAGCCTGTGAAATGCCCCAGCTTGGGCTCCCTCCATGATGCCATGCTGGACAGTACGGTTGCCCAAGAAGCCAAAAGGATGCTGAGGAGGAGGAAGCCTTATCTGTGTTGCAGTGATTTGGGTTGCTCAAGAAGCAGACTCAGAGACATGGATTTGGATGCAAGAGACTTATCTGAGGTGATCCCCACAGGGAGGAGTGGGGAAGAGATGAAGGGTCTTTCAATGACCTACTTAGTGTTGTGGGCAGCTGGCACCCAGCTCTGCTGGTGGACTCTGGGGGTTGGCCCAGAACATCCCTGATTGCCTCTTCCAGGAGGTCCACCAGTTCCTGTTTCCTACTGGTTGAGGGTCATTCTGGGAGGTGTCACACTGAACGCACAAAACTTAATGTTGATCAACACGGAGCATAGATCCTTCGAAAAACAGAAAGGACATGTGCAGCCACATGTCTCGTCCCTGTCACACACCAACCTGTACATAAAGTCTAATGATCCTGGCATTAAGAAAAGTGGTACTGGCCAGGCACAGTGGCTGACACCTGTAACCCCAGCACTTTGGGAGGACAAGGTGGGAGGATCATGTGAGGCCAGCAGTTCGAGACCAGCCTGGCCAATATAGTGAAACCAGGTCTTTACTAAAAATATAAAAATTAGCTGGGCATGGTGGCATGTGTCTGTATGCCCAAGAACTTGGGAGGCTGATGGAGGAGAATCGCTCGAACCCAGGAGGTGGAGGTTGCATTGAGCCGAGATCTTGCCACTGTACTCCAGCCTGGGTGACAGAGTGAGACATTGTCTCAGTAAATAAATACATAAAAATAAAAATAAAGGTCATATTGATATAAAGTGATTTTTTTGGGATTTTTAAAATTCATTTTGCAAGTCAGAAATGCATTTTAATTTTTATTTGAAAACTTAAATTTTCAGGCAGATGCCTTTGTGTATAAATTTGATCTGGTTTTTATACAGAATATAATGATTTCCCTCATTAATCTTTCATGTGAAGGGCATTACAAGCCTAAAGGAAGATACTTTCTGCACACAAGCCTAAAGGAAGATCCTTTCTGTGTATCTTATGTCTGCAATATTGGAAAGCAGTCATGCAGTTCATACTCTGCAATTCCTGACCTGCCCAGAGCACTGGCTCAGCAGGTTCCCGTGACTGGAGGATACTCCTAGGTAGAGAGACACAGGTGCTTGAATAAGGGACTCATTGACATGGCAGGGAACTGTCCCTGCAAGCTGCGGGTGACAGCCAAATTGGCTAGGGGGATGTGGGCTCCCACTGCATGTGCCACATGGGGAAGGAGGAACTCAGAGTGGCACCATTACTGTCTTTGGAGTGTTAGGTTCTTATGAACTCTCCCCGGTGGATACTCTTCATTATTTTGTTGGTACTGGGCGTAACAACCGTTCTAGCTAACATTTATTAAATGCCTGCTCTGTGCCAAGAATCGTGCTCAGTACTTTATATACATGATTTCACTTAATCCTCACAACTGCTCTAAGAGGTAGGGGCCATTATTATCTTGATATTGAAGATGAGAAGACAGGATACAAGGAGGGGAGATGCCTTGCTCACGGTGCCACGTCCAGAAGGTAGCACAGTGGAATCTTAAACCTGGGTCTGTCTGTTTGTTTGCTGGAGTTCACCTCCAGCAAAAAGAGATTTTGTATTTTCTCTTCGAATGTCAGAACTCTAGACATTGAGAAGATCCACACCTCATGCACCTGACCTTGGGTTGTGAAGAATTTCCCATTCCTTATTCCAATGAGACTTTATGGGTTCCACGGGGGTTCTTCTCAAGCAAGGAGGATTGTTAAGTAGCAAGGTGCCCATGGTTGGAGAGGCCCATATGAGCTCTAACCAGTCACAAATCAGTTCAGGCCATTAGATTTGTCATAAACGTATGATGAATGGTAATTCCCTGATCTCATATCCAACCTCTGGGACCTATCTGTTTGAATGATGTCACCACATAATGTTTGAAGCTGCTCATGTGATTATCTTGAATAGTTGAAGGAGCATGAGGCTTGAGCAGATTTTATAATAACTTTTTTACGCTTGTGACTGCATTTTCATCTCTCGGTTTTGTTCCTGTACGATGAAAACCTCCCAATTATATTTCCTGGGCTACTGCAATATTAATGCTGATAAGAATTGCTTTGCAATGTCGGGGCACCTAACCGATGTGGGTTTTCATCTCCCACCCTCCCACTTCGTTGTTTTTCTTGAGTAAAGAGTAATAAGGAAAATAGCTTACCTTTACAGCAAGGGAAAATAACATCTATTTAGAGGAACTTGATATGAAAGGATATATCCTTCATACTGGGTAATCTAATTCTGCAACTCTTGCTTAGCTTTTATTTCCAATGATATAACAACCTGCAGTACATGGTTTCTTAAAACTCTTGCCATTATGCACGTTTCTGAGCTCTTTTTAAGAAACAAGAGCTCACATGCCATCCTTTAAAAGAGTCTGGCCTTGCAGCGGGAGCAGCAGGGGCTGGTCCTTAGTGCCATGATTTCATGGTGACCTCTCTAAGCAGAGGGTCTCAGCACTGATTTCTTCCCTTTAACTCCAATCCAGGGTCTTCTGCTGTCTCATTGTTTATTCTGAGACCTCCAAGCATGACTGGCTTTTGTCAAGAAAGGCCACCCTCTGGCAGTGCATTTCAGTTTTCAAGTGGTACGAGTTAGGAGGTTTTTCTGTGGGTCTCTCTCCTCATTTGTTCCTTTTCTAACTGTAGCTCACGTTCTTGGCATTATTTTCAAAAGCATTGAGGAAATGAAAACCGCAGTGGTTTTTATTTGTTTGTTTTGAAATGAGTCTCACTCTGTCGCCCAGGCTGGAGTGTGATGGCACCATCTTGGCTCACTGCAGCCTCTGCCTCCCAGGTTCAAGCAGTTCTCCTGCCTCAGCTTCACAGGTAGCTGGGATTCCAGGCACGTGCCACCACACCCGGCTTATATTTGTGTTTTTAGTAGAGACTAGTTTCGCCATGTTGGCCAGGCTGGTCTTGAACTCCTGACCTCAAGTGATCCGCCCATCTTGGCCTCCCAAAGTGCTGGGATGACACGTGTGAGCTGCTGGACCTGGCCCACAGTGTTTTAAAAGGTAAAATGAGCAACATTTCTACCTTTCCTTTAGCTCTCTTTATCTTCATGAGGTCTCTAAGGTCCTTGGAATAGCCAGCGTCCAGCACTGACCGACGCAGTCTTCTTCCAGTCACTGGCATTTGCAAAGAACCTGCCCAGTGCCAGACGCTGCACTTAGATGCTTTCAGGCATCACCTCATTTAATGTTGTGGAAGTTCTCTGTGATACGTGCTGCGATTCTCCCACCTTACCGTGAGGAAGCAGGCACAGGAGAGCTCAGCATCATGCCCCGCACACTCCTGAGTACTGGCGGAGCCGCTGCCTCTGCTGTGCTGGGTGAACCTGCCTCTGGCTGTTTGGAAAAACTAAACGTCTTTCCAAAGCACACCTGCTTTCAGAGGTAGGTCTTAGGCTATTGTGTGTGGTTGAAGCCACTCTTGCCCTTCCCTTATACCTCACCTGTTCTGCTAATTAGGAAAGCAGGCCCTGCTTCTAGGCATTATCATTTAAAATAATAAAATGTATTAGGTTGGTGCAAGAGTAATTGTGGTTTTGCCGTGACTTTTAATGACAAAAACCGCGATTACTTTTGCACCAACCTACGGATGGCTGAGAATGTGAGGAAACAGAGCATGATGGGGTCGTGGGGAGGGATAGCTTAAAGTGGTTTCCTGCCAGTACTGCCCTGGTTGGAGATGAGGTTCCTCCTCTGAGCTTCCCTGTCTGCATCCATGCCATTTATTGAGCACCTACTACGCGCTGGGCACCGTTCTCCATGGAAGAATGCATCAGGGAACAAACTGGAGAGAAATGCCTGCTCTCGTGCATGTTCAGTTTCTTCTTGGAGTTGCAAAGCTCACTCCTGCCTGCTCAGGAAGGTTCTCCTAACGGCCCCCCACGCTACTGCAGAACCCAATGATGGGCCAGCTGTGTTCTCAGCATTGAAAGCACAATAGACTTGCAACAGATGAGCCCCCACGTGTGAGATCTAGACAGGGTCTCTGTGAGTTTTGTGTTCTCTTCCCTTCTTTAGATATTCGGCTATTTGGCTTTCTCCTTTTCCTACATTTTGAGGGAATGAAGGCTTGGTGATGAGCCCTGCTGGCTGTGTATTGAGGGTGGCTGGGATTTCTAGAGGTGGTCTCTGGGCCCTGGACCACCTTGGCCATGGGCTGCGGATACCCATGCTCCCACCTGAGGGAGAAAGAAATTTCTCCTGTCTTTAATCCATTGTTACTTGGCCTCTGCAATGCCCTTCTGAGTAAACGGGAGGTTTCTGACCACAAGTCTTTCATTCCTACCTTGAGCCCAGCAGTGTGTCTTTTTTCACCCCATGTTTTAATGGATGAAGTGGCACACAGAGCTGTCCTCATGAGCGGGGAGACCTCTTTTAAGATGCTCATGATTTTGTGAAAGCAAAAGGAATGGTGACATCAATGCCAGCCTCAGATACTTCCTCTGCAGCCCAGCGGGTCTAACAAGCCCTAAGATGAAGCATCATGAAGACATTTTGAACTGCCTTGGAAGGGAGGTGAGGTCAAGATTTGATGGCTTAGGCCGGAGGCAGCCAAGGCTGGCTGGGATGATGTCCTGTCTCAAAAGGGTTTCGTGGTTCCCTGTAACAAATTACAGAACCTGGTCTCAGTGCTCCCTGAGTCTGTCCACATGGGTGAACCCAATGAAGACCTTGTCAATACCCACCCCCTCCACCCCCCATAAAGATGGTGGTGGGAGTGAGGTCTACGTATCGGATGTGTGGATAGAAGAGAGAAGATGGAAATGACCCAGTCTCAAATATGCACAATTTTTATTTGGCCTTTAAAAATGAATAAATAAGAAAAAAGAGAAATGCCCAGTCTCCAAGACAGATTCCTCCACCTGTGGCTCACAGGTTGGCCCATGCTTCTGCTGGGAGTGGTGATGGTTTAGCAGCGGAAGTGCTGCTGATCGCCCCTGTGAGGAGCGGGGCTCAGATCTTTCTAGTATGGTGGCAGCTTCCTCCAACCCCGTCAATCACAACAGAATCAGCTTTGCAAGGAGCTGTTTCTCTCAAGGCTGCTGTGTATCTGTGTGGTCGGTTTCCCTTGAGATTGAGATAAACTGTTACTAGTTTGATCTCAAATAAGGAGATGAGATTGGCAAATGAGAGCATTCTTCATGCTGGGTCACATTGTCCTGCACAGTACCATGTCATGATCCTTTCTGAATCAAAACACACTCACGATTTAAACTCTGATGTTAGCCTGACTTCAGCTTCTGTTGCTCTTCCCAAGATGGGGAAGATAGCCACCAGGTGAGGACATGTCCAAACACAGGCTAGCTTCTGCCTCATCTTCTCCATCTCAACCTCCAAGCTCTTTGAGAATTTAAAGAACTAGCGTTCACATCTTGATATTAGCTGTTCTTACTTCTGAAATTGGTGGGGACCCACGGGAGGCAGTGTGGAAAGGATGGAGTGAGGAGGAGCAGGATGTGGAATGGATTTTCTTAGCGGAACCCTTGCCCCTTGAGACAGGCAGCTGCTGCAGCATTCTTCATTGGAGCTTGTTTTCACAGTGTCTAGGTATTGTGTTATGTGCAGTTTACTGGGTCAGAAGGATATAGACCCCAGTTTTAGATAGGGGCCAGTGCTGGTGTGCATTGGATTTGCGTCCCTACCCAAATCTCATGTTGAATTGTAATCCCTGATGTTGGAGAAGGGGCCCAGTGGGAGGTGATTGGATCAAGGGGGTGGATTTTCCCCTTGCTGTTCTTGTGATAATGAGTGAGGTCGCACGTATGGTTGTTGAAAAATGTGTAGGACCTCTCCCTGTGCTTTCTCTTCCTCCTCCTTTGGTCATGTAAGACGCGCCTGTGTCCCCTTCGCCTTCCACCCCAGTTGTAAGTTTCCTGAGGCCTCTCCAGCCATACTTACTCTGCAGCCGGCAGAAATGTGAGTTGATTAGACTTCTGTTCTTTATGCATTACCCAGTTTGAGATGTAGTCTCACTCTTTTTGCTCCGACTGGAGTTCATGGTGCGATCTCAGCTCACTGCAACCTCCGCTGTTCAAGTGATTTTCCTGCTTCCGCCTCCCGAGTAGCTGGGATTCCAAGTGCCTTTCCACCACAGCTGGCTAATTTTTATATTTTTAGTTTAGAGACAGGGTTTCACCATGTTGGCCAGGCTAGTCTCAAACTCTTGAGCTCAGGTGATCCACCCACCTCGGCCTCCCAAAGTGATGGAATTACAGGCGTGATTCCTGACATCTGTCTCGTTAGTTTCAGGTAGTTCCTTATAACAATGCGAGAATGAACAAATGCAAGTGCTTTATGTGATATGGCGACAAAGAGGCCTGGAAGTTTGGGGGAAGGAGATATAAGCTCTCCCTGAGGACATCAGGGAAGTCTTCCTGAAGGAGGTGGCCCTTGAGTTAGTCCTTAAGTTCGGATGTATGGAGATTGTGGGGAGGAATTTCAGGAGGAGGGAAAAGACACAAGAACAGAAAAGGATGGAGCATATATGGGAGCAGGGAGCAGTTTTATCTGGAAGAATCATAGGGAGTAGGAAGAGGAGAATGGGTTGGATGGGCAGGAGTCTGGCTAAGAGGGTTCTGAATGGTTGGTAGATGAGCTTGGAGTTAATCCATTAAGGAGAGAGGGGAGTCTTTGAACATGTTTTAACACAAAGGTGATCAGAGCTGGGTTTTCAGAGATGTGATTTATCTGTGGTGTGTGAGATAGATCAAGACTTCCCAATCTCCAGCCTGCTGTACAAATCCAACCCACTGCCTATATGTGTGGTCGGCAAGCTCAGAAGGGTTTTTAAAGTTTTTACTTACTTTTATTTTTATCTTTTTGAGACAGAGTTTTGCTCTTGTTGCCCAGGCTGTAGTGCAATGGTGTGATCTGGGCTCATTGCATCCTCCGCCTCCCAGATTCAAGCAGTTCTCCTGCCTCAGCCTCCCAAGTAGCTGGGATTACAGGCACCTGCTACCATGCCTGGCTAATTTTTGGGTGTTTAGTAGAGATGGGCTTTCCCCATGTTGACCAGGCTGGTCTCAAACTCCTGACCTCACTTGATCCACCCGCCTCAGCCTCCCAAAGTGCTGGGATTACCGGTGTGAGCCACTGTGCCTGACTGTTTTTTTTTTTTTTTTTTTTTTTAATAAGAATTGAGTAAAAGCATCAAAAGAAGAAGACTGTTTCATGATGTGTGAAAATGACATAAGATTCAAATGTCTGTGCCCATAAATGAGGTTTTGAATTCTACCAATTAAACATTGATAGAAATTTGTTTTCTCTCTTATCAAGTAAGTACCTGTATACTATACTCAGTTTTACCGGTTGGCCCACAAGGCTTAATGTGTTTGCCATCTAGCCTTGTACAGAAAATGTTGATAAATTTCTGGGATAGGTGAAAGGGAGGAGACACTGGTCTGGAATTCCAGAGAGGCAACCATCGTGCCAGACACAGGCAGCAGCTCTCAACCTGTGTCTTGTGGTCGAAACAGATTTCAAGTAGCAAAAAGCTGTGTGGGTTTGTAGAATGCTGGGTTACGCAGAATTAAACAGATATCTTTGTGGGACTTCTCAGAGCCTTTAACACTTTAATGGTCATTGTCAGTCTTGGAGAGGGCCAGATGACATGTGATATTTTCTAAAATCAATTGACCATGGAAGCTGTTTTCCAGGGATCCATATTCTGGGGAACCCACTGTAGGGAAAACTGGTGTAGGATGGGAGAGTGAAGAGGGCATTGAGGTTGGAAGGGAAGGTGTGGTTGCAGCCATGGGGCGTGGAGATGGAATCTCCAGGGCTTGTACGAGGAAAAGCCAGCATGGAGCGCTCTGAGGATCCCAGACCTGGAATAGTGACAGTGATGGTGATAAGTTGGGTGTGTTCTGTGGGGGAGGGGCAGGGGACAGGGGAGGGTGAGGACTGTGAGGTATGTACATGGAGTTCTTTTATCTACAACATGGGGTAACGAGTCTCACGTTCTGTGTGAATATGGACACAGATACTAACGCGGACACTAACGTTAATGCCATAATATCCTATATTTATGAAGCATCCACTATGTGCCAGGCACTGTGCCACGGGTCGCCTAATGTTTTCTGTAGAGAACCAGATGAGAACTGTCTTTGGTGGTGGTGGGCTGGATTTGACTTCCAGCTGTTGCTCGCTCGTCTCTGCGCCATGCTAAGCACTTTCGTGTACTGGTGTTAAAATTACTTAGGGCTCATACGTGGCTTTGCGATAAGACTTTTATCAGAAATTTTAAGAAACTTAGTAATCTTGCTGGCTGCGGTGGCTCATACCTGTAATCCCAGCACTTTCGGAGGCCGAGGTGGGTGGATCACTTGAAATCAGGAGTTTGAGACTCCTGGCCTGGCCAACATGGCGAAACCCGTCTCTACTAAAAAATGCAAAAATTAGCCGGGCGTAGGTGGTGGCAGGCACCTGTAGTTCCAGCTACTTGGGAGGCTGAGGCCTGAGAATCGCCTGAACCTAGGAGGTGGAGTGAACCAAAATTGTGCCATTACATTCCAGCATTGGTGACAGAGTGTGACGACATCTCAGAAGAAACAAAAGTAAGGTTAGGAATGTGTCCAAGCTCATAGCTAATAAGGGCTGGAGGCAGTGCTGGAGCCCAGGCAGTGCATTCTGAGAGCGCGCACGGAACTCTGACACCCTAGCACTGCTGAGTGCTGCCCTCACTTGTGACTATTGTTGCTGTTATTCCAGTAGGTGGTTGTTTGTGGGGGCAGGAGCTCAGGTGAGGGGATCCTGAGGTTGGGAATCACCTGCTGCTGTGTTTCCCAGGGAAGGGTGTGTAGGGGACCCTGCTCACTGAGGGGGACAGGAGAAGGGTTAGGGATGGAGGCCAGGGATGCGCAGACCAGGGAGACCAGGGCGGTGGGAGAGTCGGGAAAGGGAGAAGGGGAGGCAGTTGAAGAAGGAAGGAGTGGTCCACACAGTCAGAGTTATAGGAAGATATTTTGAGCAGGATGAGGAGCGCTAAGACGCTGGTGCAGCTGCTGGTTGGGGTCACCAGGTGTGGCGATGCTGCGGGTACCATCCGTCTTTGTCCCCTTGGTGCTCATCATTCTGGTCCACTCCAGTGGGCTCCTTAGGCACCGCCCATGACTCTGCTGAGGACTTTCTTTCCTTCTCAGCTTGGGGTACACCAGAAGTATCAGGGATAAAGTCCCCAGTAGCAGCCTCAGCCGGGGATGTTGCCCCATGGCAGGGGTACCAGGTTCTTCACCCCCGAATGGCCCCTGGAACTGGACCCCTGCGCCTGCATTGGGAGCCTCTTTATAGCACACCCTGCATCAGCTTCCCTCCCTTCCCTAGCTCTCTTCTGAGCTTGGGGGTTCCTCTCCTAAATAAACTACCTGTGCTCGAATCTTCATCTCAGGATCCACTTCTGGGGGAGCCCAAACCAAGGAACCAGAAACCATCCAGAGAGTAGTCAGTCCAGTGGGTGGGAGTCAGTGGCTCAGCCGTGCAGTTGAAAGCTCTGGTTGAGCACCTGCTGTCTATCTGCCAGGCGTGGAGATAGGCCTTGGGGATGCAAGCGTGAACAGACAGACATGGCGTCTGCCTCCCCCATCCACAGCAAGTCCAGGAAGGGGCTACAAGGAGTAGGGTAAGTGCCTTGAAGGAAGCTGCAGGATGTGGGTGGGAGGTGGGAACAGAACTACTTTTCGTGGGGAGGTCAAGAAAGTCCCCTTGAGATGGAGTCACGTAAGCTGAGACTTGAGAGATGAGAAGGAGTTGATCAGGCCAATCACAGAGGGAAAGGTGTTCAGGCAGAGGGAACAGAAAGCACAAGGGCTGAAGCTCGAGTGAGCTTGGTGAGAAGAAGGAGTAGGTAGAGGGCCAATGTGGGTGTGGGAGGGGAGGGAAAAGGAGGGAGGAGGAGGGAAAGGAAAGGGAAGAGAAAGAAGAGAGGAGATGGAGAGAGAGGGGGAAGACAAGTTGAACGCGGACCTAAAGGTCCCAGGGGAAGGTGTGCAGCCCAGGAGAGAGGGAGCCTGCAACACAGAACATCCATCTCCACGCTTGTCAACAAGGGCTCCGAACGGTGCCTCTCATCAGGGCAAGGAAAATAAATATGCATAAAAGCTTTCTGAAACATTGCGAGAACATTTTAAACACAAGTTTAAAACACAATCACAGGGTCAACCTGTACTTTCTCTTGAGAACAGTTTTTCGTTTGAAACCTTTTCTTACTTCCCACTAATAAGAGCCTATTCAGGCAATTTTCTTTTCTTTCTATTTTTTTTTTAAAGGCTCCTTTTAAAGCAAAATGACCTTTTCCGTTTTATTTTTTAATTCCTGTAGTCGCTCATGGAGAGAGCAAGGCAGCAGCACGGTGTCGCTCTGCCTGCCAGTTTGAGGGAAAAGAGGGAAAAAAAGCAAACAAGTAGAAAGAGGTGCAGAACCTGCAGTTGTTGAAGGTGTGTGTGCATTTTCTGGAATATTCAGCAACCACTTCTCATGGGGAAGTAGGGTCATCAGCTGTTGTGGTTTATGTGGGATTAAGGGAGCTCCTGGGATGTGGGACTGGTGCGTCACCCCGGTCCAGACAACCCAAAGGAATGCATCAGAAAGGTGCTGCTTCTGCTGGCCACCCAGTCGGACCCTTGGTCTCCAACTGTGGTCCTCCTTTTCATTCCACCCAGCCCCGCCCAGGAACGGAGACTTAGTCTCCCTTCAGACACTCCAGGAAGAGTCCCTGCCAACCAGAGAGTAGTCACTCCAGTGGGTGGGAGTCAGTGGCTCAGCCGTGCAGTTGAAAGCTCTGGTTGAGCACCTGCTGTCTATCTGCCAGGCGTGGAGATAGGCCTTGGGGATGCAAGCGTGAACAGACAGACATGCCGTCTGCCTCCCCCATCCACAGCAAGTCCAGGAAGGGGCTACAAGGAGTAGGGTAAGTGCCTTGAAGGAAGCTGCAGGATGTGGGTGGGAGGTGGGAATGGAACTGCTTTTCACGGGGAGGTCAAGAAAGCCCGCTTGAGATGGAGTCACGTAAGCTGAGACTCGAGGGACGAGAAGGAGTTGATCAGGCCAATCACAAAGAGGAGGGTGTTCAAGGAGAGGGAACAGAAAGCCTGAGGGCTGTTTGAGCTTGAGTGAGCTTGGTGAGAAGAAGGAGTAGGTAGAGGGCCAATGTGGGTTTGCCAATACCTGCACGCACAGTTGCTGTCCTTGTTTCCACTCCACCCAGCCCGCCCGGGATCTGGGAGTTAGTCTCCCTTTGAACACTCCAGGGAGAGTCCCGGCGAATCCTGTGACTTTGCTGGGGGCATCCTAGCAAGGAACTGAAGCATCACTATTAACTGTTTTGGTTCTCTGAGTAGCCTCAGTGGACCCTCCACTAGGGTGACCAGTTGTCCCAGTTATACCTGGGAATGCAGGCTTCCTGGGACGTGGTACTTTCCATGTTAATGTGAGGATGGCCCTGGGTAAACTGGGGTGGCTGGTCTCCCTGCTGGAGGGGAAGAGTTTCTGGATCCTGTTCCTATCACCAGTGGACTCAGACATTCCCGTGACTTGTTTCCTGAGCCTCACTTTTGTCATCTGTGAAGTGGGAGATAATGCTAGTGCCCATCTCATCCTTGTAAAGTGATTGGCATAGTGCTGGGCATACAGTAGGTGCTTAATACATGTTTGCACAATACGCATTCATTTTATGATCGTGGATTAGGCAGAATAGACTGTATACATTGAGAGATTTCAGGGGCTTGGGATGACCTTTCCTGCACTGAAGACCTTTCCTCCACTGAAAACCTTTCCCTTACTCCGCTGCCAATAATCTTTCTGTTAAGAAGTCGTTCCCTGGACTCAGGAACCCTCAGAGTTTTCCACCAATGTATTAGGTTGGCACAACAGTAATTGCCATTACTTTTAATGGCAAGAACCGCAGTAACTTCTGCACCAACCTAATGCATCAGTGGCAGAAGAGACGGACCTCATGCTATTAGAAGATAGGACCAGGATCATCCATGCTTTATCTCAAGGCATGACAGGGACTACGTTGAATTGAAGCCTCAGATTTCATCGTAAAAGCTCAGCTAAATTTCATATTTGGTTTCATTTTCCATTCATTAAAAAAATATCCAAGCAGTTTTGATAGTTATTTTTATCAGTTGTTATTTCACCTTTCCACTTTCAAACCTTGCGGAGAAACACACCGGCAGCCCAGGAAGTTCTGTGTGGTGTGTCTTGTGAGTTACACTTGGGCCATACCTACTTGAGGTGGAGAGCTTTGGCTCTAATGGAAATTGTCTCTGAGAAAGCCATCTCTGAATGAGACAGTCATTCACACCTTAGTCTAAAAAAGCACATGCTGTAGAAGTTCACAGAAAACACAGTAGCCTGGGAGTCCGGGGTCACAGCTCTGGTCCCCTGACCTTTCCTGGACCCTACTTAATCTCTGTGTGGTTGTTGGTGCGTAACTTCTTCTCTGAGCTTCAGCTACCAAATCCGAGAAACCAACTGGACCAGATAGATGAGTGGTTTATAAACTGTATTTTAGAGGATGCTGGGGGCCTCAGAGGACAAGATGGGGCTCTCTGTCTTCTCTGACCAACCAGCTTGGTTCAAGCAGAGCTCTCCCTTTGATCTGCTTTTTCTGGGTCATTTTTTAGGCCCCCTTTGGCCAGAGTAAGTCCTTGCACTTAGCCCCCTTGCTGAAGAAAAGCACTTGGAGCACTGGAGGAATCATCCCAGGCAGGTGCCCTTGTTGGCTGTGAACCTGGGAGCCTGGGCACAGCCTTGCAGTGGGCGGTGTGAGGGCACAGCACCCAGCTGTGACAGGAAGCCGGTGACTAAGGATGTGCTTCCCAATTTTGAGAGGGTTAAGGACAATTATTTATTTTGAGTGTGTCCCAGATTGTCGTCATCCTTCCCGTCCTTGGCAGAGGCTCTGATGACAGCATCCTCCGCCTGGCTCCACTTCCTGGCTGCTCGGCTTCCTCCGTCTGACATGCTCGAGCTTGGCTGCCTTTGCACGTATGGTTGACTTCCAGTGGGTAGATGGTGGAAACCTACATGTCCACAATGGGGGGATATTTCAATCTATCACTGTGCCTCTATCCCAAGGATAGACATACAGAACTGTTAGAACTAGAGATATGTCTGTGTGATAGGCTTTAAAAAATCCCCACAACTAAGCTGAGCTCTAAAGCAAGCAAGTTGTAGAACTAAGATCTGCTGTGATCATCTTTATAGTAAATGTGCACTTGTACTTGTTGAGTACCTATATAGGTAAATGCATAGCAGAGTGTCTCCAAGTCTTCATGGCAAGCTACTAATAGGACTTACCTTTGCGGACAAGAGTGGGACGTGAAAGCATTGCTGATTCCCACTGTGTGCAGGCTCGGAGCTAAGCATCTTTCAGGCATTATTACATTTAATCCTTAAACAGCTCTTTGAGGTACAGATGAGGAAACCGAGTCACAGAGTGCCTAAGTAAGTTGTCCAAAGACACCCATCTAGTAAGGGATGGAACTGAGGTCCACACTCAGGAGTCTCTGCTTTGAAACCTTGAGGGCTTCTCCGATGGGAGGGACTTTTGCTTTGTACCCTGTGCACTTGTGTATAACTTGAATATTTTATCCTGAGGATGTACTCATGCATGACTTGTATAATACGGTAGGACATTTTAGAGAAATAAAGAAAGCCTTGTGATGTCACCTTTTTATGCACTGAAATGGCACTGCCTAGCACTTGAGTTTTGGCAGTAAAGATCTGGATTGTTTTATGGAACAGTGGCAGAAGCATGGCTTGAGCTTTGCACCTGTCCCTGGGAGGGGCGTCACAGACCATGATTCATTGACACCATGGTGTGAAACAGATAAGCCACTGGGGAGGACAGGATGCTGAAGGAGGAAGAGGGACTGAGGAACCAGAAGAGCTGGTATGGGGTCCTGGCTCTTCCTATTTGACTGGCTGGTCTTTATCCTTATGGAGAGAGACTCTAAAAGGCAGGGCAGACCCTATGCCCTTGGGTGAGTCATTGTCACATCCATGCTTGTTATGATGTTGAGTCTGAGTTTTATCCTAGCAGATCTCTCCATAAGCTACCAGCAGTGATGACAATGTAAATAATTCATGTTTATGCAGTATTTACTTAGGGGCCAGCTACCGTCCTTAGCAAATTGTTTCTAAAACCCTAACATGCACATAAATCACCTGGAGACCTGGCTCACATGAAGATTTGCACTCAGTAGGTCTGGGGCAGGGCCTGAGATTCTGCATTTTTAGCAAGCTCCCAGGGGAGGCTGAAGCTGCAGGTCCTAGACCACACAGTGGGTAGTGAGGATGAAGGGGTCAAGGCATAGGCTGCGGGGGCTCGAGCCTGCCTCCTTTCTGGGTGGGACCTTAGCTGTGCTACTTCCCCCATAGGGTTGTTACAAACATTTAACTCCAATAAGGCATCCGCAGACTCTTGGCACAGTGCCGATGCATAGCAAGAGCCTGTTGAGTGGAAGTGATAATGGTGGTTAATATCTCTTCATAATCTCTCAACAACTCTGGAAGTTAGGTCCTGGGGTGCCTCCTTATTTGGCAGATGGTAGAACCAAGGCTCAGAGAGGCCAAAGGATTCCTCAAGCTCTTGCAACCATAAAACAGCCTGGCTGTCTCCAGTGTGGGATTCTCATTCTTGGCACTGCTGACATTGGCGGCTGATGGTTCTTTGTTGTGGGCTCTGTCCTGTGCCTGGGGGAGCTTTTGTGACATCCCTGGCCTCTTCCTAATGAATATCAGCCGCGTCTTCATCTCCCCAAACTGGGACAGCCAAAAATGTCTCCGGACATTGCCAAATGCTGGAATAACAAAATCAGCCCCCTGGTTGAGAAGCCCTGCCCTGCCCATCTTTGTAAGGTGGGGTCCCTCCAATGGGATGATCTGTTTTCCCAGGTACCACAGAAACATGATATTGCCATTCAGGCCATCTAAGAGTTAACTGAGGCTTCAGTAGTAATTGGAAAAATTATCTCTAATGCTGTGATCAAGGGAACCACATCTTTTATTTCTTAAAAAATGCCCGAATAGTTCCAATTCAGCTGTTATTCAACTGTTATTCAGCTCTTTGAAAAATTTTCGGGCTGATATTATGTATTACCACTTGTTTGAGTTTAGTGCTATGAAGTAATGCCATTTTCATCTTTTTTAAAGAGATGTTGCCAACACCATCTTTAAGTATGCTTTTATTTGCCTTCTGGCATCACATATAATGGAACTTCTGGAAACTGGAATTTATGATTTGCAGTCTGTAGCCATTTCTGTAGCGTTCTGATTAGCAAACAGGATTCACCTCCTAGTCTGTACTTTCCTTGCATGCTTCCTTATGTTTGACTAATTTAAGGTTCTAATAGATGTGCTTGTAGAGTGTTGCTTCATTTATCACTAAAGCTGCCCAAACAGCTTCAGTGAAACTGCAGTGACCTCATTTAATTATTTGTAAAACCCATGTTCTGATTCAGTTGGCAAGGTTCTGGGTATCTTTTTATATTTAAGGAAATTAAAGAACAAACATCAGATAATTTATTGAGTGCTTACAATATGCCACCGTGGTTTATTTCTCTGAATCGTCCAAACATTTCTCGGAGATAATTTATGCCCATTTTATGGGTAGGAAAATCCAAAGCTTGAGTTTCCTTTTATGATCACTCAGAGAATAAATGGTAGAGGTGGGATTTGAGTTCCAGACCCCAGCGCCCACACTCTGACTGCTTTGCTGGGTTGAATTTAGCTGTCGAGAAGAACCGGCATTAATTTCCTCCTTTGCTCACGTGCTGCAAAGCTATTGGCTCTGATTGTTACATGATGCTGAGGTTTCCAGATGCGGCACAGTCCGTTATCTGGATGTTCCATCTGCCTAATTTCACACTTCAACTGCTGAGAAATGGCTGGATTTTCAAAGCTGTGGAGATACAGGCAACAAGTCTTCTCTTACTAGGGAAACAGGAGGAGAGGGGGGAAACATTGAGGGCCTGGCAAGATCTGAAATTCATGAGTGTATGAGTGGCGCCTGCCCATGTGGGGAAAAGGTGGACTGTGGGTCTGCCAGGAGGCTGAGATGGCATACCAGGATGAGAGCCGCTCAGACCTGAGTTGGCACTACTTTCCTTGCCATAACTCATCTCGGTCTCCTCTAACCCAAGGCAGCAGGATGGCAGCGCAGAAGCTATGTTTGGGTCTGTTAGGCCTGATTAGTTGGCACTGATTAAGCACCAACTGCATGCATGCTACGCAGAACATTAGTTGAATTATCAAAGACGTAGAATGTTTGGAGGAAACTGCTTAAACCTTCTGAGCCTCACTTTCTCTGTTTGTGAAATAGGGATAGGAATGTATAGTAAGTCCCCAGGATCAACTGAGTAGGTGTTCATAAAAACACTTTGAAACTTCCAAGTTGAATTTCATTGCAACACATGTTTGTAGGATGTTTCATACTATGATTCAGGCACTGGGAAAATGAGTTAGATGTTGGTTTTTCTTAGAGGACCTCAGCCATTCCTTCGAGATTGTACTAGTTTGGGCTCTTGGGGCTACAAGTAACAGAACTCCAACTTTCTTTAGTGGAAAAGAGAGTTTATTGGTTGACATAATTAAGATATCTAACATTAGGACTACTTCAGGTAAGGCTTGATCTAGGAGCTTGGCCAATGTCATCAGGACTCAGGTTCGTTCTCTTTCTTCTTTTTCTGTTCTGCATTCTCTTCCATGATGACTTCATTCTTAAGAAGCTTCTTTTCACGGGGTGGTCCCAGTGGCATCAGGCTTTCAGCCTCCCAGCTCCCAGTGGTAAGTCCTATAGAAATGAGTCCATGTGTCCAGGCCACTCCATCAGGAGTCTTGGGGTTCAGTCTTATTGGCTTTGATTGGTTCATGTGATCATTGCTTAGCAGTTCCTGTAGCCAAGGGTGGTACATTGCTCTGACTGGCCACACATGGGCACAGGCTTGTTGCAGAGGTCAGGGTGGCGTCAGCTCAGTTTCTACCTAGACTGAAAGTGGGAAGGAGAGTCAAGGCTTATATTAGCTTATAGCAGCAGTGAGTCATCTCAGCTCACTACTGTGGGTATAAAGGCATACAGTCCGGCAAATGTCAGTCAATGGAGGTTCTTCCAAAGTCAAAAGGGAGGATAAAAGTGAAAGCACTAACTCCACCTTGAACAGAGTGTTCAGAGAGGCCTTATAGAAGCGGCAAGTTTTAAGCTGGGTTTTGAAGGATGCATAGGAGCTTACCAGGTAGAGAAAGAGTAGGTCAGGCAGAGGAACGATTGAGGTAGAGCATATTAAGAGCCTAGAATCACAAGAAATTTGAATTCTACTTCCAGAGGTGATGAGGAGGCATTCTAGGTTTTTGAGCAGAAGAAGTAGGTGATGAAAATAAAATTTTATGATAGTTTGGGCGAAGAACAAATGGGTCACAGGAAAATAGCTTCAGGAGGTTCTCAGGGGTTGGGATTTTTGGCCCCCACATAAAAGATATGGTCTAGAGACTTTAGGGCTAGCTACTCACTAGCTATGTGACCTTGGGCAAGGTGCTTCACGGATAAATGTGCCTTATGTATAAATGTGCATATTCATTACAATGATTCCTATCTCATCAGGTGGTCATGAGGATTAAATGGGTTGATGTTATAAAGCACCCGGAACAGTGCCTGGCTCAGAATGTTGCCCATCTAACTGTTGGTCAAATTAACACAAAGCCTCTTACTGTAATCTTTCTCCCTTAGCGTTTTGAGGAAAACCGCTTTCATAGGATGTAATGGGTGTTAACCCAAAAGAAGAACGGAATAGTCAAATGTATTTTGGTAAATGCTGGGTTCAGTGTTAATAATTACGATTGTGGCAAATACGTATTATGTGCTTACCAGGCGTCAGGCACTAAGCTGTGGGTGCTTTTTTTCTCATTTAAGTGTCACCACCGCCCTGCAGGGTTACACAGAGTAAAGTGGCAAGGCCAGGACTAAAAGCTAGAAGTGACTCACTGTTCCCTCTAGGCTGCCCTGATTACTTTTTCTGCAGGACTTCTCAGGGCCTTTGCTATTTACATGTGTACTTATAATGTCCAGTGTCCAGGTGGAGAAGATGTACAGTATTTATTTCCCTAACGTATTGGATTGAAATCTCACTCCATCCTTTGTGTATCTTTTGGGATATGAAATGTGCACTTTCAGCAGAGAGTGCTTAAACAACAATTGGTAATGAGAACGTGAATGACAAGGAAACAGAATAATCCAGAGAACATTCCTTTCAACGACATGGCTTTCTCCCCCTTAAGGGACCTAGATCAGCCACCTAGTGAGCTGTGGGTATCCCTTATGTGTCAAAGTGACATGGTCATTACAGAATTTCCCAGAAGGTTCTTCATCACTCCATCCCATTATCTGTGTAAGTTTCAGCTTCTACCTGAGTTTTGCAACCTCTGCTCAGGGAGGAGAGGTGAGCAGAGTCCCATTTAACAGGAGGCTATTCGTTATGACCCCCCTTGACTGTGCGCTTGAGCTGCGGCCCTGTCTGCTTTCCATGAATCCCTCAATCAGCACCAATATTGAAATTGACAAGAAGCGAATGCCACTGATAGAATGCGCGATGAATTGGCCTCGTCGTTTGCTGGAGAGACAAGTGGGGGCAGGAGTGTGAATAAATCTGTGTTCCAGTAAAAATGCTGAACCATATTTTTTGCACATCTAAACCACAGATGCAAAGAGAGGAGGAAATGACTGCCTCTTTTAAGCTTCTGCCAACAGTTCACGTTGCCTAGGGAAGCGACTGTGTTTGCCAAGATGGAATAATTTATAATCCCGTTTTGAACTTGGAAAGTTTGCAACTTTCTTTTTGTTTTCTGTTTTTGGAGGGGGTAGTTTATTTAGGTTTATTAGTGATCACCCAGTAAGAGGTCAAAGCTAGCAATAAGAAAATAGGAACTAAAATTGGCAGCTTTGATGGGGATGGAGTAGAGTTTAGAATTGGGCTTGAGAAGGCTGGGGGCGGGTGGATGGAGTGGGGACTGGGCTTCTCTTCTGCCTTACGGAAATGACCGGGTGCGGGTGGAAAAGGGTCCTGAGAGCATTACATCTCAAGGGCCCCAGGGGAACAGGTAGGCAAGCTCAGGTGCTTGATGTGCATGGCCCATCCTCACCGTTCAGCGACCCAAGTGGCCTGTTCCCAGTGCCCCAGCATAGAAGCCAAAGTGTCAGCTTCACACTCTTGATGTTTTCTGCTTTCTGCCGTATCACCTCTCCTGCCCTCCCTACTCTTTGCATTCAAATGTGAAGTCACTGCCTGTCTCACTGTCTCACTGCAGCCCCACCGTCTCTTAACCCTTGTATGACCTTACCCTTGTCCTGGAGGTCCCACTGTCTGGAATGAATTCTTCTCTCACCTTTACCCCCAGCAGACTGCCACACATCCTCCTTTCCTTCCCCACGGCCACCTCCCTGATTCCCCCAGGTGGAGCTGATGCCTCTGTAGCTCACCAGCTGTTCTTCTGAAAATATACTTTGTGCCAGGTGTGACGGCTAATGCCTGTAACCCCAGCACTTTGGAAGGCCAAGGCGAACTGATAACCTGAGGTCAGGAGTTCGAGACCAGCTTGATCAGCATGGTGAAACCCCATCTCTACTAAAAATACAAAAATTAGTCAGGTGTGGTGGCGGGCGCCTGTAATCCCAGCTACCGGGGAGGCTGAGGTGGTAGAATCGCTTGAACCTGGGAGGCAGAGGTTGCAGTGAGTTGAGATCGTGCCGTTGCACTCCAGCCTGGGCAACAAGAGTGAAACTCCGTCTCAAAAAAGCAAATAAATAAAAAATGAAAACGTACTTCGGTTGTATTACTACTTGTATTACAACTTAGGCTTAAGCTGTCTCCCCACAAGGCTCAGATCTTGGGGTACAAGGACTGTGGCAGGTTCTGTTTATACCATCTAGCCCTGTGCTTGGCACACAACAGGCTCTTGGTATATGCATGTTGAGGATGAATGAATAGATTAGTGCTCTCATTTTCAGAATCTGTTAGGAATTTCGTTTTGCCATTAATAGAGTCCTTCCACCCCCACCTGTAGAGATTTAAACAAACAAACTTCTAGTTTCCCTCATAAATAAGTCCAAGAGAGGCCCCTCCAGGGTTGGCATGGTTACTCTGTGAAGCCATCACAGACTTAGGCCTCTTTGTCAATTCACTCTGTCATGACTGTGAGGGACATTGTTGTGGCCCTGTGTGGCTGCTGCCATTCCAGCCATCACATCTGAGTTCTAGACAGTAGAATTGAGGGAGTGTGATGAAAAGAATGCCTTTAAAGGGAAATTCCTGATGTTATATAAACACTTGGAGTTATAGTTCATTGACTGAAACATAATCTCACAGTCACACCTAGTAACAAGGGTGTTTGGGGTTCTCTGAGAGAGGCAGGGGAGAGGATGGCTGGCATGATAGGCAGAGTAATGTTTCCCTGAAATAATGTTTCCCTGATGATGTTCACATCCTGCTCTCTGCAACCTGTGGATATATTACGTTCCATGGCGAAGGGGCATCAAGGTTGTGAGTGGAGTTAAGGTTGCTTATTGTCTGACCTTGAGATGGGAAGAGTATCTGGGATTGTCCCAGCGGGATTGTTGTAATCATGAGAGTTCTTATATTTGGAAGAGGGAGACAGCAGCTCAGAATCAGAGTGATGTCATGGTGAGAGAAACTCCATGGTCCACTGCTGGATTTTGAAGGTGAAGGAGGGGGCCACAAGCCAAGGAATGTAGGCGGCCTCTAGAAGGTGGGAAAAATAAGAAAACGAATAATCCCCTAGCAATGCCATGAAGGAACACAGCCCTGCCGATGATTTATTATGGCTCAGGGAAAACTATGTCAGACTTCTGACCTCTGGAAATGTAAGATAATACGTTTGTGTTTTAAGCCACTAATTTGCAGGTATTTGTGACAGCAGTAGCAGGAAAGCAGCACACTGATGGAGACAGTCAGGGGTCTCTGCTGCACAGCGCTTCACATCTCAAGACATAGCGTGTCCCTTGGTTGGGATGGGGGCTTCTTTACAGTGGGAGGCTTAGGACAAAGGCCGGTCTCTGTCAAGGGACAACAAGCTTTTTCTATAAAGGGCCAGGTCATAAATATTTTAGGCCTTGTGGTCCAGTAGGCAAAGTCAAGGATGTTGTGTGTTTTAAACAAGTGAAAACCGTTGTTAGTGGGTGGGCTGCACACAGACTGTGAGGTAAATTTGTCTTGGGGTTTGCTGTTGCCACTTTAAGGAGTGTGTGTGCGTGTGTGTGTGTGTGTATTTACTGAGACGGTGTCTTTCTCTGTTGCCCAGGCTGGAGTGCAGTGGCGAGATCTCGGGTCACAGCAACCTCTGCCTCCCGGGTTCAAGCGACTCTCCTGTCAGCCTCCTGAGTAGCTGGGATTACAGGTGTATGCTCCTGTGCCTGGATAATTTTTTTGTATTTTTAGTAGAGACAGGGTTTCACCATATTGGTCAGGCTCATCTCAAACTTCCGACCTCAAATGATCTACCCACCTCGGCCTCCCAAAGTGCTGGGATTATAGGTGTGAGCCACCACACCCTGCCAGGAGTGTTTATTTTTAAAAAATAAAGGCCAGGTATGGTTTTTTTGTGAAAATTTCAAAGAATGAAGGCTACAAGGAGAGAAGAGTGAAAATCCTCCTTCTCAGCTTCTCTTCCTCCAATTTTATCTGCATAACAGAGTTTTCAACCTTGCTACTATGGGGCTGCATCATTGTGTTGTAGGGGGTGCCCTGTGCCTCAAAGGATGTTGAGTTGCAGCCCTGGCCTCCACCCACCTATGCAAATTGCACCTCCCACCCCCGCAGTGGCGACAACTCCGAATGTCTCCAGATATTGCCAAATGTCCTCTGGGAGGCAAAGTCACTCCAGCTGAAAACTAACATACGCCTGTGTATGTAACCACTTAATAGTTGGGAGTATCCTTGCGGCATTGCTCTCTCTTTTTTTCTCTCTCTGTTTGCTTGCAATTCCTTCTTTGTTTCCTCCTCTTCTCTTTCCATCTTTTTCTGCTGCTTCTCTTTCATTTCATTTCATTCTGAGATGGAATCTGGCTGTTGCCCAGGCTGGAGTGCCGTGGCACAATCTCACCTCACTGCATCCTCTGCCTTCCAGGCTCAAGCGATTCTCCTGCCTCAGCCTCCTAAGTAGCTGGGATTACAGATGTGTACTACCACACCCAGCTACTTTTTGTGTTTTTAGTAGAGACGGGGTTTTAATGTGTTGCCCAGGCTGGTCTTGAACTCCTGACCTTCAAGTGATCTACCCACCTCAGCCTCCCACAGTGCTGGGATTACAGGAGTGAGCTACCATGCCCGGACTGCTTTTTTTTTTTTTTTTTTTTTTTAAAATAGGGCCATAATCTTCGTTTTTATTTGGGGTTATGTTCCTCCTAGAGTCTCTAGGGGAGAGTCAGTTTCCTTACATTTTCAGCTTGAGAGGCTGCCTGCATTTCCTTACTGGCAGCTTCTTCCATCTTCAAAGCCAGCCAGGAAGAGTTAAATCCTTCTCACACTCCACATTTAGGGTCCTTTGTGACTCCATCGGGACCACCTGGATAACCTAGAAAATCTTCCTATTTTAACGTCAGTAACCTTTATTCCATCTGTGGCCTAATTCTTCCGAGTGTCAGTTCTGGAATCTATAGCTCTGAAATCAAGGTGTCGTCAGAGTTTGTTCCTCCTGAAGGCCGTCTGTTTCAGGCTCCTTCTCTTCTGGAGAACTCAGATGTCCCTAGGATCACAGGTAGTGCTCTTCCTGTGTCTTCGTGTCATCTTCCTTGTGTATGTGTCTGTTTTCATAACTGGATTTCCTTTCTTCAAATAAGAGCATATGCCCATATATCGATGAGTGGACAAAGAAACTGTGGTGTATACACATACCCAGTGGAATACTACTCAGCCACAAAAAAGAATGACTTAATGGCATTCACAGCAACCTGGATGGAATTTGAGATATTATTTTAAGTGAGGTAACTCAGAAATGGAAAACCAGACATTGTATTTTCTCACTCATAAGTGGGAGCCAAGCCATGAGGACACAAAGGCGTAACAATGATACAGTGGACTTTGGGGATTCATGGGGAAAGGATGGGAGGAGGATGAGGGATAAAAGACTACAGCTGGGTTCAGTGTATACTGCTTGGGTTATGGGTGCACCAGAATCTCACAGATCACCATTAAAGAACTTACTCATGTGACCACATACCACCTGTTCCCCCAAAACCTATGGAAATAAACACATATATTAAAAAGATAAGGGCATAGTCACATCATATTAGGACACCCTAGTGACTTATTTTTAACTTCATCATCTGCAAAGGCCCCACTTCCAAATAAAGTCACGTTTATTGGTACTGGAGGTTATACTTGGACATCTTAAGGCAGCACGAAATTCCAAACATGACAACATTTTGGGGGGCATTGCTCTGTCTACCCAATGTGGGAAGGAGTATGTCTAAGGATAGTTTTTGGGTTTTTTTTTTGAGACAGGGTCTCACCGTGTCACCCAGGCTGGAGTGCAGTGGTACAATCACGACTCACTGCAGCCTCGACCTCCCGGGCTGCAGTGATCCTCCTATGTCTAAGGAGATTTATGAAGCTTCCTCCGACCTAGATTTATCATACTTTTGGGAAAGAAACAAATGCAGATGTAGAAACAATTGTGCTCGTCTAGGCAAGTGAAGCCTACCCTCTGCCATCCCTGGGTCTGCTGTGGATTCGCCCCTGACCCTCAGGACCTCAGGGACTACACGGACCCCTGATGCCTCTGTCTGCAACTCGACTTGTCTAGAATCTTTACATCCCGGCACTTGCCTGCTCATTTTGCAACACGTGGGTCAGATAGCACCCATTCTTTCATTTCACAAATCTTTATGGTGCCCTGGGAAGCTGCTGAGTGAGATGTGGTATCCCTGAGATAGACATTAGACCTTCAAGAAGAGGTGGCTAAAAGACATCTGAGCATGGGAACCTGGAGATAGAAGAGTGGCGAGGATGGGGCTGTGGCCCAGGGCCTCAGCAGGTCAAGGGCACCTCGAGTGATGGAAATGGACTCTTGTTCTGTCCCTGCCCCCACGTCCTTTCTCGGATGGCTGTGAGTGCCATCAGGCCTGGGCTGTGGTTATCCTGACTCACTGTACCCCAGCCCTGGACAAGGTACCCTGCAAAACTTAGGAGCTCCACAATTATTCATCTATCAGATGGACACCTAGGGGTTGGACCCAGCTCTCTCAAAAAGCTGAATACATGGCACCTTGAGTGTATCTGTCCGGGTCCAGGTGCCCCTTCCTGAAAGATCTGCCAAGAAGGTTGATCTCCTTTCTGTGCTTTTATTCTTACCCCTTCAGTGGTTAAGCAAATATGCCTCGACTGTGCTGCTGACAAAGTTGGAAGAGAGTGGGTAGGGAACTGATGGCCAGGGACATCCATGAGACTGACACTTCTGATGAATGGCTCTTTCTGAGGACTGGCACCTGGGGATTTTGTCCTGCTCTGTGGCTTCTCTTGGGATGGAGCAGACGAGGGCCTGGTGTTGGGATGACATTCTTCTGTATTGTTGCTTCCTGGGCCATCCTGTTGCATTTTTCAAAAGAAGGAGGTATCCTGTCTGTGTGTGTGTGTGTTTCTTTTTTTTGAGACTGAGTTTCACTCTTGTTGCCTGGGCTGGAGTGCAGTGGTGCGATCTTGGCTCACCACAACCTCCACCTCCTGGGTTCAAGCGATTCTCCTGCCTCAGCCTCCTGAGTAGCTGAGATTACAGGTATGCACCACCATGCCCAGCTAATTTTGTATTTTTAGTAGAGATGGGGTTTCGCAATGTTGCTCAGGCTGGTCTCGAACTCCTGACCTCAGGTGATCCGCCTGTCTCAGCCTCCCAAAGTGGTAGGATTACAGGCATGAGCCACTGACCCCAGACTGTTTTGTTTTTTAAATTGTGGTAAAATATATAATGTAAAATGTCACCATGTTAACCCTGTTTAAACCATGTGTACAGTGCAGCGTCCTGAAGCCTGTTCATAGTGCTGTGCAGCCATCACCACCATCCCTCTCTAGACCTTTGTTGTCTTTCCAAATAGAAGCCCCACGCCCATTCAACACTAACTTCCCATTCACGTTTCCCCTAAAACCCTGTCATCTTCCTTCTGCCTTCTGTCTCTATAAACCTGCCTATTCTAGGCACCTCATACAAGTGGAATCATACAGGATTTGTCTTTTTGTGTCTGTCTTATTTTGCTTAGCATAGCCCTTCCTTCTTTTCTTTTCTATCCTCTCCCCTCCCTTCCCTTTCCCTCCCCTGGAGCTGACATTGATCATTCCATCGCTTGCCCATCCCCTCCCCTCCCCTTCCTTCCCCTCCCCTCTTGTCCCCTGTTTCTTTTCTGAGACAGCTGAGTGTAGTGGCATGATCTCAGCTCACTGCATCCTCCACCTCCTGGGTTCAAGCAATTCTCCTTCCTCAGTCTCCCAAGTAGCTGGGATTACAGGTGAGTGCCACCTTGCCTGGCTAATTTTTGTATTTTCAGTAGAGATAGGGTTTCACCATGTTGGCCAGGCTGGTCTCAAACTCCTGACCTCGTGATCCACCCACCTCAGCCTCCCAAAGTGCTGGGATTACAGGCGTGAGCCACTGAGCCTGGCCAGCCATTTTTTTTTCTTTTTCTTTTTTTTTTTTTTTAAACAAGGTCTTCTGGAAAATTTCAAGAGAGCCCACATTGCTCTATTCCCTGCCTTTCTTTAATTTCCTGCTGTCCCCAAAATGATTGTCTTTTTCCCACGACCCCTTCCTCATTATGTGGTCTGGCACTTCACTTTTGGACTTTACCCGTGAAATATATCTCAAATCTGCTCCCTTCCTGCCTCTGTTCCTCCCTTCCTTTCGACAGGGTAAAGCTCTGTTGCCCAGGCTGGAGTGCAGTGGTGCAATCACGGCTCACTGCAGTCTTGACCTACTGGGCCAAAGCAATCCTTCTGACTAGCTGAGACTACAGGTGCATGCAAACACACCTGGCTAAGTTTTGTATTTTTGTAGAAATGGGGTCTCACCATGTTGTCCAGGCTGGTTTTGAACTCCTGGGCTCAAGCAATCTGTCCCTGCTGGCTTCCCAAAATACTGGGATTACAGGCTTGAGCCACTGTGCCTGGCCTGTCTTTTTTTCTTACTAACACATCTCTACTTCATCTCTTGCTTGGACTGGAGTGGTAACATCCTAACTGGCTACCTTGTGTCCAGCGTGAGTTATTCTCTTGAAGCTTAATCTGATGATATTGTCCTCTGGCCTGTACCTTTATTGGCTTTCAAGTTGCTTAGAATCCCTAATCCCAAGGCAGGTTCTCGATACCCTTTAGAATCTGTTCCCAGCCTGTCTGTTCAGCCTTGTAGCCTGCCAGGTATGTTTCATTTTCCTTAGGTTTCAGCCACAGGGAACTACCTGCCAGTTGTGGGGCATGCCAGCATCCCAGAGCACTTCACTGTTGCAGCTGTCATGACCTCTACCTGGGGGTCTGTATACCGCCTCTCCATCTCACTAACTCTTCCTTTAAGGCCAGGCACAAAGGGTGGCTGCAAGGGAACTCCTCCGTGAAGTTCAGGCTCTTTGCACATTCTTTTGTTAGATTCTTGCCAAGTTGGACCAGAGGATTTGTTTTTGTTTCTGTCGTAGGTGAGGGAGGCCATGGCTCCTTGAGGCCAGTGATGGACTCTGTGAATAACGCAGTCGTGGGTGAGATCACGGGCCTCAGAGTTCTTCACACCTGGCTTCTAATTCCAGGTCCTCCACTGTTCCTTGGCTGTGTGATGGAGGGAAATTTCTTCTCTTTGAGCCTTAGATGTTTAAGACGTATGTATAATGCATGTGGTGGGCAGACGTTCAGGTGGTCTTTATGATCTCCACCTCCTGATGTCCGTGACTTTGTGTGATCGTTTCCTGTTGACTGTGGATAGGACCTGGGACTTGTTTTTAGCCAGCAGAATATGGCAAAGGGGATGGCTTCTTGCACCTCTGATTATGTTAAATGGGACTGCACCTTTCAGCAGACTCGCTGTCTCTCCACTGCTGACCGTGAAGAAGCAAGCAGCTGTGAAGGACGTAACTGTGTGGGAGAAGCCCATGTGGCAAGGCACTGTGGGAAGCCTCTAGGGACTGGAGGTGGTCTCCAGCAGGAAACGGAAGCCATCAGTCCTGTAGCCACAAGGAAATAAATTTTGCTGACGACCCGAGGGAGCTTGGAAGCAGATCTTTGCCCAGTTGAGCCTCTGGGTTCCAAGCCCCACTGTTGCCTGAATTGTGTAGCCTGGTTAGACCTGAAGGAGAGGACGCAGCAGAGCCATGCCTAGACTCCTGACCTGCAGAAACTGTGAGATAACAAATGTGTGTTGCTTTAAGACCCCAGGATTATGATATCTGCTTTGTAGCAAATCAGTAACTAATGCAATGGGCATGTTAATATTTATATAGGTAATCCTGTTTGCAACGGTTACGTGAAACAAAGCATCTAAAATGCTTCCAGTGTCAAAAGTGCATGAAAATTAGATGTTACTGGTCTTACCGATATCCCTACACCTCCCTAGACCTATTCCTATAATAAAGAATCAAGAATGGTCAGTAGATGGCTGAACAGATGAAAGAAGGACCGGCCAGGCATGGTGGTGGCTCACACCTGTAATTGTAGGACTGTGGGAAGCCAAGGCAGGTGAACCACTTGAGGCCAGGAGTTTGAGACCAGGCTGGGCAACATGGCAAAACCCCATCTCTACTAAAAAGACAAAAAATTAGCTGGGCATGGCAGCACGTGCCTGTACTCCCAGATACTAGGGAGGCTGAGGCACAAGAATCACTTGAACCCAGAAGGTGGAAGTTGTATTGAGCCAAGATCATGCACTGCACTCCAGCCTGGGTGACAGAGCAAGAATCTATTTAAAAAAAAAGAGAGAGAAAGATGAAAGAAGGAAAGAGGGAATATCAAGATTCAATACTCCTCCCTTCCTTGTCAGTCATGGACTCATCTGTGTCTTGGCTTAACCTGGAAAGATCTAAGGTAAATGTGATTTCTATTTAGGTGGAACATTTTATCATCTCCCAGAAATCAGGAAACTCCAGCAGAGAGAGTAGATTGATTTCTTGAACTTGGTCGTCTCAGAGTAGTAAATTTTTACCGTGATTTATAGAGATTCTCAGCTCGAGGAGAGTTTAGAGATCCACCTTGTCCAGAATACTATCAAACACCTCTGGATATGTTTTCACCTCCCAGCCTTCCTGTAGCCAGACCAGTTTCTTGCCTTTGAAGACCGCAGGTTGTCTGGCCTGTAGGGGCCATCCGTACCAAAGGTCCTGTTAGGCTCTAGGCAAGAGCACGTCAAAATTAGCAGAGACATTCTGAAACAATCAGCGCATCCAAAGGCAGAAGTAGGAGCAAAGTGAAACACAGGCGTCTGGTCATTTAAAGTCACCCTGGAGGTAACTCTCTAATCCATGGTAGAGAAAGGTAGAGGAGACTGAAAGGCTTCTCTCTGAAGGGATTTACCCACTCTGGTTTCATGGTATCCTCTCTAACCCAGGTGCTCCAAACACTTCCTTCTGGAGTAGCAGCCCTTCTGGGTCCTTGAAAGCTCTGGATGGTCTTAGACGCTGAGTGCTGGAATCAGCATTTGCTAGAACAGGATCAGGCAGTCACCTGTCAGGCATTCTCTGCACTGGGTCAACCTGAAACCATGAGGCCATGCCTGCACGTGAGGTCTGTGGTACTTGCCAAGTCTGTAGATGGGGCGGGGGTATACCGTATCTGCAACCCCATGCCCGTGTGTACCACATTACGGGGCCCTGATAAAGACATCGCTTCAAGATAGAGAAGTCATTTCTGAAAAATACATATAGGAGGGTAAAAGACACAATTTCTTCAGTAAATGAAAGGCAGGAAGAAAAGGGGAGGAACTGTGGTGGTTTAAAAGAGACGTAAGAAACGCATCACCCAAATGCAACGTGGACCTTCTTAGGGTCCTGATTGACACATCGTGACCATTAAAAGACATTTTGGAGACCACAACTCATCGAAGATAGACTTGGTATTTGATTTTTATTACGGAATCACTATTACTTATGTTGGGGTGATAATGGCATGATCGTTTTAAAACCATTCACTTATTAGGAACACACATTGAATTGTCCTGTGTTCTGTGTTTGGTGACTTCCAATTATGGTAACACTTCGTGCCATGTGCTTGGTGAACAAGACAGTCAAGGTCCCTGCCTCCATGGAGCTCATGGAGTGGTAGAAGAGACAGATGTTAAATAAACATTGACCCAGGGAAGCGTTTAATTGAATTGTGGTTGGTGCTGCGAAGAAAAACCCCACACAAGGCTGTGAGAGCTTGTATCAGAGATTCAACTTAGATGAAGACCAAAACCATCAGGAAAAACTTTCCTGAGGGCACATCTAAGCTGACAACGGTGGTGGCTTGGGCAAGTGCGTACACAAGTGTGTGTGTATATGTCATGTCGGTGCGTGCACACATGAGTATACATGTGTACACATGGCATGTCTGTGTGTGAATGTGGGTGTGCACATGCTGGTGTGTGTGCATGTGTGCTTGTGTGTGTGCATATGTTCATGTTTACAAGCGTTTGAGTAGATGTTTTAGTGCATGTGCTTGTGTGTATGCATGTGAGTGTGTATGTGTGTGAAAGTGTGTCTTGGAATGTGTGTGTACACTTATGCTTGTGTATGTGCATGTGTGTGAATATGCAGGCACTTGTGTACTTGCGGGTGTGCATATGAGCAGGTGTGCATGCATATGTGTGAATGTGCATGTGCATGAGCTCATGTGTGCGTCTGTACTTGTGTCTCTGTGTGTGTGTGTGTGTGTGTGTGTGTGTGTGTGTGTGTGTGTTGGGAAGGACAAGGAAATAGAACAACAGCTGTGCAGATGCGGCAGGCACATTTGGAGTTGAAGGGAGTCCAGTGGGAGGAGAGCAAGGTTGACGGTGGGGGAGGAAGGAGGCCGATGAGCTGTGGATCTCCTGAAGGTGTTTGGAGTAAGTGATGGTTCCTGTGGAGTAAGGGAAGATATTTGGGACAGCTCTGGAGAGCAGCAGCTTGAGAACCCTGGGCTCATTTCAGAGGAATTGAATTTGAGTCTGGTTTAAGTTAAACGTTTCAGGCATAACCCACAGCATCCAGGGACCCTATTATACGCTTTATTTCAGCAGCAGAGGCTCTGAACCAGAAAGGTGGCTAAGATTGCTGTGTGACGCTGCATTCTGCTCTCTGTTCCCAGCTTTTCTCCTTTTCGATTTGGTGATTGGTAAGAACAAACTGCTTTTGGCTTAAATCTATTCTCAGAGGACTAATAGCTCTGTGTATCAGGGAGGAGTTCCAAGACTCAGTTTCCTTATCTGTAAAATGGGGAAAATGAGAGTCCCTTTCTTGCTTGATAAAAGGGCATGGGGTATGCCCAGTAATCATGAGCCAATATTGCCGTTATTAACTCTGGGATTTGGACCTTAGCCACGGATGAGATCAGTGGCTCGAACCTTGATTTATCTCATTTTGAGCCAAAACTAGATATTGGAGTAGGATAGAAGTTAAGAAAACAAATGTGTATTTTGAAATAATACAGACATTTAATTTTACGCATAAAAAATTTGGGAAATGGAAACTAAAGGAGAAAGCAAGAATTGCCTGTAACCACCCCACTGGGAGATGAACACCATTCACATTTTGGTGAATTGCTTCCTTCTTCTTTCTCTTTTAAAAATTGGATCAATCCCATCCTGGGAAACATGGCAAGACCTGTCTTGACAAAAAATACAGAAATGAGCTTGACGTGATTATGCACATCTGTAGTCCCAGCTACTCAAAGGGATGAGGTGGAAGGATTGCCTGAGCCCAGGAGATCAAGGTTGCAGTGAACCATGCCTGGGTCACTGCTTTACAGCCTGGGTGACAGCGAGACCCTGTCTGAAGAAAATTTTGTGTGTGTGTATGGTTCATTTGCAGTTCTAAATCATGACACAATTGTTGTCGATCTGTCTGTCTCTCCCCAAGGTGAACTGTTGAAGATGATTGGTTTTGAAGATCAAAAGCAGTAGGTTATCAGCAATTTTGGTTTATCTTACCATTGATTTTATTTTTGATGGTAAGAATTCATGAATCCAACAACCCAAGCAAAAGCTTTTTCCTTGACAATAACCTCTGTCTAACCATATATTTGCCAACATTTCACCCCATCCTCTATACTCCCGACACCAGGTACTCATCTCCTGTAGCCGACACACACCCTCCCCTCCCCTCCCCTCCCCTCCCCTCCCCTCTTCTTTTCTTTTCCTTGATGGAGTCTCACGCTGTCACCCAGGCTGGAGTGCAGTCTTGGTTCACTGCAACCTCCATCTCCCAGATTCTAGTGATTCTCCTGCCTCAGACTTCCAAATAGCTGGGATTATAGGCACGTGCCACCACACCCAGCTGATTTTTGTGTTTTTCGTAGAGATAGGGCTTCACCATGTTGGTCAGGCTGATCTGGAACTCCTGACCTCTAATGATTCGCCCACCTCGGCCTCCCAAAGTGCTGGAATTGTAGGCGTGAGCCACCACGCCTGGCCATTGCTTGCTTTTCTCTTTGTGCAGCTCTATATAATTCTACAAAGCATACTTATTTTTCTAGTTTTCTCTATGCACAGATGCTATTCTCTTTCAAAACAAAATTGAAATCGTACAATGTATTATTTCTTTTCTGATTGAAAAATATTATCTCTTGAGCATATTCCCTTAGCATTAAAAAGTCTCCAAAAACAAGAAATTAAAACTTATATAATATTCCATATTATGGCGGTGCCATAGTTTAATTTCCTCTTCCAGTTGGGCATTTTTGATTGATTTTTTTCTATTGCAAATAATGCTGTATTAAATCTTGAAGGATTCCCAGTATGTTTTGTTAAATTGCTTTTAAGGAAGGTTGTAAAAAATTTCATTCCCTGCCTCCCTTTATATCCCCCACCCCCAACAGGTCTTTTAAAAAATGTTGCCAATTTGATTGGGGAGAAGCAGTCATATTTTTATGTGTTTATTTGCCATTTATATATTTTTGGCACGAATGTTCCCTTTTTGTTCATAGATCATTTTTCTATTGGGGCATTAATATTATTGATTTGGAAGAATTCTTTATATATTAAAGAAGTTACTTCTAATCTGTCATAGTTAAAGCAGATATTTTCAAGGGTTGTCATTAAGTATTTTTATGTTGGTTCAAAAGAGATGGTTTTTTTATTTTTAGGTCATCAATTTATCTCAGCCTTTCTCTTTTTGATTTTTTTTTTTCCTATCAAGTTTGTGCTTAGAAAAGCCTTGTCTCTTTTAATATTGGCTAAAGGTTTATCTACATTTTCTTCAAATTTTTATAGTCAGTTTTTACTTTTTAGATCCTAAATATATTTGAAATTCATTTTGTATAGGTTTGAGGATCTAACTTGATTTTATTCCCATAAATATGCAAGTTTCTGGAAACCGTCCTGTGAGTGCTTTTCCTTTTCTCATTGGTTTGCGATTCCTCCTTTAGCGTATGATGGGTGTCCCTTTTTTCCACTCTGGTGTGGGTGAGTGACATCCATGCTGTGACTTTGTTTTCCCATCAGGTCTTACACCCTTAAAGTGCTCGAACAACTGCGGCTTTGTGATGGGATCTCTCCTCCTGCTGTTAGTCCTCTTTTGTAATAAGATTGTTGAGCATTCTTGTCTGTTTCTTCATCCAGGGGATTTCAGAAAAATTTTGTCACCCTTCCCTTAAAAATGATTCATATATCAATTGAGACTGGCATAAACTATAAGTTTATATTATTTTGGAAGAATTGACACTTTTACCTATTTAATTTTTCCATCCAGGGAAGCTTGAAAACTTACAATTTCATTTATTTCTTTTTTTTTTCTTGAGACAGTCTTGCTCCGTCGCCTAGGTTGGAGTGCAGTGGTGTGATCTCGGCTCACCACAGCCTCTTCCTCCTGGATTCAAGCAGCTGTCCTGCCTCAGCCTCCGGAGTAGCTGGGATTACAGGCACATGCCACTACGCCTAGCTTATTTTTTTGTATTTTTAGTAGAGACAGGGTTTTACCATGTTGGCCAGGCTCTTCTCGAACTCCTGACCTTGTGATCCATTCGCCTTGGCCCCCCAAAGTGCTAGGATTACAGGGGTGAACAACCGCTTCTGGCCAAAAGAAGCAGTGACTATTTTTTTCATTTCTTGTTGGTATTTTGCCTGTCTCTCTGCCCATCTCTTTCTCTGTCTCTCTCCCTGTCTCCCTCCTGCTCCTCCTCCTCTTCTTCTTCGTCATCGTCATCGTCTTCGTCTCTGTTTCTTTTCTCTATTTTTATTGCTGTTGGGAATAGAATTCTTCACCCAAAATAGGTTGATGTCCTGGTTGGAAACAAAAGGCACACAACTAAACTGGATAATCCAAAGAGAGTTTAGTAAATGGCCTATTTCCAGGGTGTGGGAGAGGAGTGTGCAGAAAAGTCTTCAGGCATGGGCTAACAACAAGTGGGCATTTACCAGCTCCAGGCTGCAGAGGCAAGAGGAAGGGGCAGAGACCAGGAGCGGGAAGAGGAGGGCCATGTGGAGAGGGACTCCTTGACAGGCTGGGTCATTTGGTTAAGATACCCAGTTTACTGGAGCAGATCTGGAAGGAAGGAGTTTTGGGGGGATAAATACCCAGAGCTCTCGTCCTCCCCTATATCATCTTACTGGTGCTTCTCATTGACTAGGCCCACCTGGAAGACAAAGCACTGGGGGTCCAAGTGTGCATGCACACAGGTCAGCCTTGTGCGTGGGTGGAGAAGAGTGGAGAGCAGACGTGAGAGGCCAGTGGAAGATCCCCAGTCTGCAGCTTTCCCTACTCTGTGTTCTTCCCTGATGTATGTGCCATCTGGTATTTGTCAGCATAGCCAGAAACAATGGATGCTACTGTATTCATTCTGTTATCACACCTTTTCTAAATACCTGCTTTCTTCCAAATTCTAAGAACTCTTCAGTTGATTCCCTTGGGTATTCCAAGCATACAGTCAAATGATCCACAAGTAATTATTTTGTCTTCTTGCTTCATGGTTGTGTCTCTTATTTTACTTCCTGCCGCAAGAGCTGAGCCTTCCTTAAAACCTGATGTGGTTTTAAAGAGACACTCTTAAGTGCCTTAATTTCAGTCCTTAAGAATCGTGAGAAATCTGTGGGTGAGTTCTTTTGTTTCTTCTTCCCTCGGTTTCACTTTCTTCCTGTTCTGCCCTCCAACCATCCATCCAATGTAGATATATTAAGTGCCAGCTGCATACTAGTAAATGAGAGATGATAAACAAGCGGAAAATGTGCAGTAAAATATCAGTGCAGCATTTCTGAACCTTGTGGAATTCATCTCACAGTAACAAACTAATTTTAGACTGTGTCCCAGCATGTGCATGCACGCACAGACACACGTACACACAAATGCATGTGAGTAAAAGTGTCATAAAGCCCTTACTGCATGTAATGCAGTGCATGTCACATGCTCTGATGTGTCTCTCTATCCTTCCTTCCTTCCTTCCTTCCTCCCTCCCTCCCTCCATCCCTCCCTTCCTTCCTTTCTCTCACCTTCCTCCCTCTCTCCCTCCCTCCATCCCTCCCTCCCTCCCTTTCTCCTTCTATCCTTCCTTCCTTCCTTCCTTTCTTCCTTCTTTCCTTCCCTCCCTCCCTCCCTCTCTCCCTCTCTTCCTCCCTCTTGCCTTCCATCCCTTCCTCCCTCCCTCCCACCTTCCCTCCCTCCTGCCTTCCCGCCTTCCTGCCTTCCTTCTCTCACTTTGATGCCCAGGCTGGAGTGCAGTGGCACGATCTCGGCTCACTGCAACCTCCACATCCCAGGTTCAAGCAATTCTCCTGCCTCAGCCTCCCAAGTAGCTACAATTACAGGCATCTACCACCATACCTGGCTGATTTTTTTTGTATTTTTAGTAGAGACAAGGTTTTGCCATGTTGGCCAGGCTGGTCTTGAATTCCTGACTTCAAGTGATCCACCCGCCTCCTCCTCCCAAAGTGCTGGAGTTCCAAGCATGAGCCACCACACCCGGCCAATGTTCTGATGTCTTCTATGCTAGTCCTAAAGAAAGGAAAAATTCCCACTGCTCTTTTCAGTGATTTCATGCGTCACTCTTGGGTCCCAACTTGCAGTTTCAAGAACACTGAGAATGAAATATACTGGGGAAAGAAGTCTGAAGGAAAAGAGTAACTGGGTTGGTACCGGAGTAAGGTGGCCTGGGAAGACACCTCTAGGGAGGTACCTTCAATGACAAGACAAACTTGGCCATGGGAAGGTTGAGGCTTGGTATGGGGTGGTGGGAAGCAGGTTTGTTTCAGAGGACAGAGTGGGTGGAAACCAGCTTGGCTTGTCTGAGTCACGGGCACAGAGGTAGTGGGGGAGATAACAAAGGAAATGAGGATGTTAGACAGCGGAAACTTGGAGGGGTGAGGAGGTATGGGGGTGGATGGTAAGAAATTAGTTAATGGGTACAATGTACCTTATTCAGGTGCTGAGTACCTGGGAAGCCCTGACTTGACCACTGTACAATCTGTGCACGTAATAAAATTGCACGTGTACCCCATACATTTGCATAACCTTTCAAAGAGGTGCCAGCCTTCTGGGAGCATTGAATGTTACCAAATTAAGCAGGAGTCCCTCCAAATGGTGAATTCTCTGTAGGCTATGGAGGGGAGGAGGAGGTGGCTCCCATCACCCCCGCTTTGTATCCTGGAGTTCCATTTTTAAGGACTTCAAATCTGAGAGCCACTGTCACTTAGAGAAAGTCTTCCCTGAGCAGTGATCTCTCTGGACTGCACCTTGTGGGTCTCAGGAAGTCATTTGTATGCAAACTGAGTGTGAGGGTAACTGGGGGCTGAGGACCCAGGAGAGCTCTGTCTTCAGAGCTAGTTTCCCACCCATTGGCTCCTTTCTTCACCCAGTGGTTCCCAGAGGCGTGATGTTAGCCCTGAGTTCATCACGGAGTCCTGAACCCCTATTCTGTGCTCATTCGCTGTTCTGCGTACCTGAGGGATGGAGAAACCCATGCATGGCAGTTTTGTGGTGCGTGCTCTGTGGAGTCTGCTGGGCAAGATCCTGTCACATCATCTAGAAAGATGAGAAATCAGAGATGACAACTTGTCAGAAGTGCTTGATAGATTCCAAAGCAGTTGAGAGAGAGAGAGAGAAACAGAGAGAGAGAAAGCCATGAAACCACCAAAGCCTTAACCACCAGGAAAAGAAAGTTTTCCAGCTTGGTCTTCAGGATAAAGAGTTAATTCTGGGTCTGAGGAACATTCGGAGTCATCATCATAGGAAGGACTTCTCTAGAGATTTCTACATGCTAGGAACTATTTTACATGGAGTAAATCATTCTATGAGTTAGGTGCTGTTATTATCCCAGTCTTACTGATGTGGAACCTGTGCACAGAGAGGTTGAGCGGCTTATTCATTGTCGCACAGCTCTTAAGCGGCAGAACCGGGATTTGAACCTGGGCTGATAGGGCTCTTTACTGCTGTGTGGTGTCTCCAGGATGGGCTGGCTGGGAGGGCCAGGACCATGTGCTTCCTTGGTGAGATGGTTTGGCTGTGTCCCCCAACCCCCACCTGCCAAATCTCATCTTGAATTGTAGCTCTCACAATTCCCGCATGTCATGGAAGAGACCTGGTGGAAGGTAATTGAATCATGATGGTGGGGCTTTCCCATGCTGTTCTCATGACAGTGAATAAGTTTCATGCGATCTGACGATTTTATAAGGAGGATCTCCCCTGCACAATTTCTCTTGCCTACTGCCATGTAAGACGTGCCTTTTGCCTTCTGCCACGATTATGAGCCCTCCCGAGTCATGTGGAACTGTGAGTCCATTAAACCCTTTTTTCTTGACAAATGATCTAGTCTCAGGTACGTCTTTATTAGCTGCATGAGAACAGACAAATAAGCTTGGACACTGGAATACTCTATCATAGATGCTAAAAACAAATGTGAAAAAATAAGTTAATGAATGAATCAGGGCTCATAGAGGCTGAGTTGGGCTCATGTTTGGGGGGGCAGGATGCTCACAGGGGGCAGACTTGGCTTGAGGGGACAAGTGATTGTTGGTCTAAGCCAATTATGGTAATCCCTTTCCCTCTGCCAGTGATTGCTTTAGGTGTGGAGTGTGACTTGAGGGCATCTGCTTGGGCTTCTGGGAAAAGTTTTCTTCGTTTCCTATTTTTGAGTGTAGCTGTGTGTGGAGGTGAGGGCGGAGTGATCCCAGTCATCTCCCCACAGGCTGAGGACAGGAGTCAGTAGGGGAAGCTTCTGGGGAATAGAGGACTTCATGGAGAGGGAAGGATGTCTGGACTTACCTCTCTGGACGTCATATTACATAAAGCAATGAGCCACTGTTGTTGAAGCCAGTTTTATTTGGGAATTCTTTTACTTGCAGCCAAAAGCATTCCAACTTATCCTGTGTGTTTGAAATCTGATTATTCTTTTATTCATTCATTCATTCACTCATTCATTCATCATTCGTGTAGTGTGATGGTCATCTTTACGTGTCAACTTGACTGGGATACATGGTGCCCAGATAGCTGGTTAAATATTGTCTCTGGAGGGGATTTCTAGAAGAAGAGCTTAGCGTTTGAACTGGTGGATGTGTACAGCAGATGGCCTTCCCCACCGTGGCTGACTGCCATCCTATCTGTCAAGAGCCTGAATAGAACAAAAGGTGAAGGAGGGAAAGTTAGCTCTGGCTCCTTGAGCTGGGACATCAGTCTTCTCGCGCCTTCAGTGCTCTGGTTCTCAGGCCTTTGGACCCAGACTAGAATGTTCCCCAGTGGTTTTTCTTGGTTTCGTTTGTGGATGAGAGATTGTGGAACTTCTTAAGTCTCCACAATTCTGTGTCATACTTATAATAAATCTCTCTGTCTCTGTCTCTCTCTCTGTCTCTGTTATATATATATATATATATATATATATATATATATATATATGTATACACACACATACACACATATATATATACACACACACACGCAGACACACACACACACAGATATATATGTATATGTGTGTGTTTATGTATGTGTGTGTGTGTGTCCTGTTCTGTTTTCTGGAGAACCCTAATACATCCAGTAAATATTTATTTTGCATTTACTACGTTACACAATGGGTCCTCCAGGAGGAGCTGGGGATCCAGCAGTGAGTTCAGTCATGAATACAACATGAATTCAGTCATGAATACAACAGAAAAAGTCTCTTCAGTAGAGGAGAGACAGATGCCAGTCACGTAGTCAGATCAGCGGGCACTCATCAGTGTGAAGAGTGCTGAGAAGGTGGAGTATATGGTGACAGCAGTGTGTGTGATGTGCTATTGATTTTGGAAGGAAGTCAGGAGGGCTTCCCTGAGGAAGTGACATTTGAGTGATATATTAATCCATTTTCACACCGCTGTAAAGATACTACCTGAGACTGGTTAATTTATACGGTAAAGATGTTTAATTGGCTCATGGTTCCACATGGCTGGGAAGGCCTCAGGAGACTTACAATCATGGTGGAAGAGGAAGCAGGCACATCTTACAGGGTCGCGGGAGAGAGAGAGGTTGGACTGTGGGGAAGTGCAGGGGAAACTGCCGTTTTTAAAACCATCAGATCTCTGAGAACTCGCTCACTAGCATGAGAACAGCATGGGAAATCTGCCACATGATCACCTCACCTCCCCCCAGGTCTCTCCTCAGCACCTGGTGATTACAATTCGAGATGAGATTTGGGTGGGGATGCAAAGCCTAACTACATCAAGTGAGCTCTGAAAGAAGAGTAGGAATTAGATGAGTAGTGGGGGATGGAGGGGCTGTGTTGTAGGTGGAGAGAAAAACAAGGGCAGAGTTCCTGTGTTGGGAGGGAACTGGGGAGCTTGTGGGTGAGGAAGGGCTGTGGGCAGAGTGTGGAGTACCAGGACAGTGAGGGGTACTGGCAGAGCTGGCCTTCATGGTTGCTGGATGTCATACCAAGGCCTTTCGGCTTTTTGTTTTTTGTCTCACTCTGTCACCCAGACTGGAGTGCAGTGGCATGATATTGGCTCACTGCAACCTCTGCCTCTTGGGTTCAAGTGATTCTCCTTCTCAGCCTCCCAGGTAGCTGGGATTGCAGGTGCCTGCCACCATGCCCAGCTAATTTTTGTGTTTTTAGTAGAGACCGGGTTTCACTGGGTTGGCCAGGCTGGTCTCAAACTCTTAACCTCAAGTGATCCACCTGGCTCTGCCTCCCAAAGTGCTAGGATTACAGGCTTGAGCCACTGGACCTGGCCAGGCCTTTGGGCTTTTACCCAAGACCCGTGGGAGCTGTTTAAGCAGCTGGTAATGGGATTAGAGTTAGGTTTTGGGAAGATTACTGCCCAGGACACAATTTGGATTGAATAGCCTTAGGAAGATTCTGGCCATTCTGAAATCACGGCAGGGCTTTGAGTCCTCCACCTCTTGTGTGGCGCCCGCTGACGGCTCTGCAGGCTGATTTGTTTAATGTGATTGATTATTTAAAGGTATAGTGAATGATCTTTGATTTGACACACGTTCCTCCTCCTCTCCAATTGTGGGGCAAGGTGATGTGTTTTCAGCTGCTCGTGGTGTTTGAATGCTTGTTCTCAGAGCCAGGTAGAGGCTGCTGTTATCTCAGCTTGGCAAAACCTAAGCTTGGTGGGACTGAAAGAGGCCACACAGAGACCCAAGATTGGAGAGAGATGACACCTTTTAAGTGCTTGAAATCAGCTCTCCCACTGGGTTTCCCTATTTCATGTTATATGAATCCCTACATTCCTTTTTTTTTTTTTTTTTTTTTGAGACTGGGTCTCACTCTGTTGCCCAGACTGGAGTGCAGTGGCACAGTCTTGGCTCACTGCAACCTCCACCTCTCAGGCTCAAGCAGTTCTCCTGCCTCAGCCTCTCGAGTAACCACCATCACACCTGGCTAATTTTTTTTTTTTTAGTAGAGATGGGGTTTCTCCATGTTGACTGGGCTGGTCCCGAACTCCTGACTTCAAATGATCCACCCAACTTGGCCTCCCAAAGTGCTGGGATTACAGGCATAAGCCACTGCGCCCGGCCAATACATTCCTTTTTTATCCTCAAAAAGTAAATAAGCAAGGCAAGCTGGGGCAGTATGGGAGGGCACCGGGTTATGAATACTGTCTGAAGTATGCAGAGGCCTTACACTGCAGTCTGTACTCTGTGATGGGAGTGGATTCCCTCACTGTGCTGTCCAGCCCAAGTCTGGTTTTAGGAGGCTCTCTCTTTCTCCTGGACCATCCTCTAGAAGTAGCGACTCTGCTTCCAGCTTTGGGTGGGTGGCTGCTGTATTAGGCCATTCTTGCATTGCTATAAAGAAATAACTGAGACTGGGTAATTTATAAAGGAAAGAGGTTTCATTGGCTCACGGTTCCACAAGCTGTACAGGCATGGTGCCAGCATCTGCTCAGCTTCTGGGAGACCTCAGGAAGTTTCCAGTCATGGGAGAAGGTGAAGCAGAAGCAGGCAATTCCTATGGCACAAGCAGGAGAGAGAGAGAGTTGTGTGTGTGTGCGTGTGTGGGGGGGGTGTTGCTACCCACTTTTAAACAGCCAGATACGGCGAAAACTCACAATCACGAAGACAGTGCCAAGAGGATGGTGTTACATCATTCATGAGAAATCCGCCCCCCTGATCCATTCACCTCCCACCAGGCCCTGCCTCCAATACTGGGGATTACAGTTCAACATGAGATTCGGTGGGGAGAAACACACCAACTGTATCAGTGGCTGAAATCTGTGGCTATCTCGCACTGTCAGCACTTCAGATGGAGCTGTGCTAAGTGTCAGGGTAGGGTGGGCATCATTTCTGCAGGACAGTGACTAGTCAGCAAGAAGCAGGAATCGGGGAGAATGCAGACAGCAATAGCTGGCATGGTCCTCGGGACAGCAATGTGTGGCAAGTTTATTTAAATGGCCATGGACCATCTGAAGGCAATGGCTTGGCCTTGCTGTGTGTGGCTGGGGTGGACAGCGTTCACTGTTCTCCATACAGGCCCCAGGAGCCCCCCCAGGTATATCCCCTCCTGGAGCCCACTGACCTCTTTCAAGGTGGTATCTCATCCTCTTCTCTACTCTCTTCCAGCCTAAAAGGCCCTTTCTAATTTGTTTTTTAATAGACTTTTAGGTCTCAGGAGGTTTTTTCTCTCTTAAAAAAAATGTCTTCTTGCAAATTAGAAGTTTGAAGCTTCAAAATGATTGGTTCTCACGTTCCTTTAAGAGCCTTCTTTGAAAGTTAAAAAAAAATGGAAATCTTAATTTTTCTCTTCATGCTCACTCAACAAATACTTATTGCTTACATATGTGCCAGGCATGTTCTAGGTGCTGGGGGTACAGCTGTGAACAAAACTGACCAGCCTCCTTGCCCTCAGGAAGCATATATTCATTCTAACCAGAGGAGAGAGAAATAGATAAATAAACATGTAGAATGAGAGATGGTGTGTCCCTGTTGTCAGTATTCTAGTGTCTTAAAAGTCAACATGCGGCTGGGAATGGTGGCTCATGTCTGTAATCCCTGCACTTTGGGAGGCCAGTGTGGGTGGAACACTTAGCCCAGGAGTTCAAGATCAGCCTGGGCAACATGGCGAGACCTTGTCTCCACGAAAGAAAAAAGCTACAAAAATTAGCTGGGCCTGGCGATGTGTACCTATAGTTCCGGCTACTCAGGAGGCTGAGGCAGGAGAATCGCCTGTGCTCTGAGAGACTGAGGTTGCAGCGAGCCTTGATTAGGCCACTGCACCCCAGCCTGGGTGATAGAATGAGACCTTGTCTCAAAAAAATGAATAAAATATCATCGTGCATGTCTCTTGTTGACCACAGAAAGGTTCCCCAACAAAGAGATGTGAAACAGAATGGTACGGATAAGACTGTTTCAAGATAATCGTCTTGCTTCATTCTAATGAAATAATGCCTTGTAAAGCAATGGGATTGGCATGCTCTGAAATTCAAGTCTCGTACATTCCTGCAGGAGAAAAGTCAGTCTCTGTGGCTTGTCACTCAAGGTCTTCACAGTGGCTTGCACAGTCAGTCCAGTCTTATCCCCGCCCCTTCCATTCTCAAGCTCCGCGCTCCCGTCACACAAAATCTACTGATGGACTTTTGGACACGTGCGTGCTTCCTGCCTCTGAGCCACTGCTCCAGCCGTTCCTCCTGTTTACGGTGCCCTGTCCTCTCCTTTTTGACTTTTAAGATTCTTTCCACTCTTTAAACCCCCAACTGAAAGTACTTGAAGCTAGGCGTCAGAGTGAGTCATATACACATGAATTTAAATCCTGGCTCAGCTGTAAGCTTGGGAAGCCACTTGTGCTCTTTCTATCTCGATTGTTTTCGTCTTAATGGGGGATAACAAAAGCACTTGTCTCATAAGTTGGCGTGAAGATGAGGCTGGGTAATACAGCAAAGTGCTTCCAACATAGTAAGCACTCATTAAATGTGCGTTGTCATCCTCCTCCATAGTGGGCTGAAACTTTTGGGGATATTGGGACGGGGTAAATGTGCTTGCATGTGGGATAGATATAATTCCTGGGCAGGGGGACCAGAGGGCAGACTGTGGTGGGAAGAAAAAGGACCTCCAAGGTAGCCACACCTTGATCTCCAGAAAGGGCCAACAAGTCACCTTACAAGGCAAAAGGGACTTTGCATGTGTGATTAAGGATTTTGAGATGGGAGGTCATCCTGGATTACTGAGCCAGTGCAATGAAATCATGAGTCATGGTAAGAGGGAAGTAGCAGAGTCAGAGCCTGATTGGAAGATGCTGTGCTGCTGGCTGGAGGTGGAGGAAGGGGCCCCGAGCCAAGGAATGTGGGTGGCTTCTGGAAGCCGGAAATGGCAAGGGAGCAGATTCTCCACTAGAACCCCCAGGAGGAATGTAGCCCTGTTGATACCTTGATTCTAGCCCAGTGAATCTTATTTTTAACTTTTGACCTGAAGAAATGTGAGATAGCAAATGTGTGTTATTTGAAGACACTGAGTTTGTGGCGATTTGTTACAGCAGCAGCAGAAAACTAATAGTTGCCTGGGCGCATGGCTGACACTGTGACCCCAGCAATATGGGAGGCTGAGGCGGGAGGATTTCTTGAGCCCAGGAGTTTGAGACCAGCCTGGGCAACATAGATCCCATCTCTACAAAAATAAAAACAATTGGTCAGGTATGGTGGTCTCAGCTACTGTGGAGGCTGAGGTGGGAGGATGGCTTGAGCCTGGGAGGTGGAGGCTGCAGTGAGCTATGATTGCACCACTGCACCCCAGCCTGGGTGACAGAGTGAGACCCTATCTCAAAGGAAAAAAGAAAAGAAAATGAACCCCCCACCCCCGGCTCCATCTTTAGTGATTCCTCATTTTCCTTTGGTAAACTTGAAGATCTCACTGAGACTATTCATATCTGTTTAATATTTCTAGGTTGGTTAGTTAAGAGAGTCACGGGCAGTTTCTTTAAGTACCATTTGCCACCAAGATGCACAGAAGTGTCTTGCCGTCCTGAAGGAGGTAGCCTGGATAATGGGGACCACTGAGTCTGACATGGCTTTTTCTCCAGACAGAGGTCAAATGCCCAAGTTTTGAACCCATACAGACCTGTGTTTGAACCCTGGCCAGGCTCTTGATTTGCTATGAGAATTTAGGGCAGTGACCACCTGCCTCCGGTCTTTAGAATTCTCGTCTATGAATTAGGAACACCAATCCAGAGTTATGGTTGACAGCAGGCAAAACAGCACATGTAAAACTCTCAGCTTCTTGCTAGGCACAAAGTACATACTCAGTTAATAGTAGTTATTGTTATCACTAATGATATTTTTCTTGTTATTCTGCTGTGATGATGGGCTTGTGCCCATTTTAAGATAATTTCTGAATTTTCAGGGACTGTGGATGTTGGAATCTGGAATAGTCCAAGCTTTACTGCTCATAGATTGCTGTTCTACAGAGCACACAGGTACACAGATTTGTTTTGCAGATGATTACAGTGGGAGGGGCATGAAGCCTCCCCTGGAAGGGTTTAGAGTAGGGGAGGGAAGCAGTCAGATCTGAGAAACCCACATTGAGTCCTTATTGCTGGTTCTTGCTAAGGGCTTTGCAGGCATTTGCTGATTTATTTCTCCTAACAGTCCCCAGAGGAGTGGGAATTAGCATCCCAGTATGACAGGGGAAAAATCAAAGCCCACAGAGGCTAATCAGCCTGCCCTAAGGCTGGCATCTACACACATGCCCACGAAGCCTGTCACCGCTAGGGCTTCACATTCTTGGGAAGGATCCAGGAGTCCAGAGCAGATAACCGTGAGCGAATGCTGGAATTCCCCAGCGAGAGGTACCACCCACCCAGGACACGGCTGCATGAGCTTCACGGCGGAAACAACGCATCTCACTCGCTGAAGGAGGCAGGTGGGGGTGGAGCCGGCGGTGCCTTCCTGGTGACAGCTCCGGATAAAACCACTCTGGCATGTTTTGAAGCGAGGTTGCCCTAGGAGGTGTGTAGAAGAAAGACTGCTCTATTGATGTTTCCCATCACGATGCTTATGGTTTCTTTATTTCTGGTCCCTGAGCCTCAGGAGTCCTCAGTGCAGTTGCCAAATAGCTTCATGCTCCAGAAAGTGGGGTGCCTCTTAACTAAGAAAAAAAGCCTGGCGTTTTCTACCAACAGCCCCAACTGTTACAGCTTCTTATAATATTAACAAGGCGTCCACAGCATTCTCCGCGGAGCACCATGGTTCTTTTCCTTTCTTTCCTCTCCCAGAAAGGGCTTTATTTTCTTTCTGCTCTTACCGGCTACTGAAAGAACTCCTTTTCTTGGCCTAGAGGTGCAGCATCTGTACCCACAGTATCCTTGCAGCTATTTAAATTTAAATCCTTAAAATAAAATACAGTAAAATTCAGCTTCTCAGTGACATTAGCCACCATTTCCATGCTCATCGCTAACATAGCTGATCATACATAAACTAGCTGTGGCCACCATATCAGATAGCTCAGAGATAGAACATTTCCGTTGTCATGGAGGTTATGTTGGCCAGTCCCTGCCTAGGGCATGTATTCACTCATTTAACTCTCATTTACCGAGCACCTGCTATGTGCCAGGCATTGTTCTGGATTCTGGGAAATAAGTGGTCAACAAGTAAAGCAAGTCTCTTCCTCGTGGTATAACCTTGGTTGTGGGACAGGAAAAGTAGTAGGTGCGGAATGACGACAAGAGTCCTGAAAGAGTCTGCAAGGGGGGTGAGATATGGAGGGTAATGGTGAGTGAGAGATATTAGGTAGGGTTGTCGGGGAAGGCACATACAATGTGAGTGTTGATGTTTGGCCCCTTTAATTCCTGCCCCCATGTTCCTAAAAGCTCATGACTTAAGACCCCTGACGGAATCCCTGTTGGTTGCCTGCTCATCCATTTTACAGATGAGGACATTGAGGCTTTGCAAAGGTGTGAGTCATTTGTCTACTGCAAGGGGATAAAGAAGGACATCCCCAGAATGGTGGTCTTTTCTTTGGGGCTGTTCAACACTCAATGATGAGATAAAGGGGACTTGCAAGTGCACTCCCGACATGGACACACCATGGGTCTAACAACCATTGCACCAAGGAATACACAGTGGTGATCACTTGATTGGCTACAACCTGGAGAAGCCAGGATGGCAGGTTTTTCTCTTGGTGGGGAGGAGAGAATGTAGCTGTAAAGGAGTCTGTATTCAAAAGCAAAAGCCTCTTTTCCAGTTACTACTTAGCTGCTAGAATCCAGATTCGGTATTTGCTCTCCTTCCATCCTCCAGCACTGTGGGTGGGTATTTTCCTCTCTGTGGGCTCGCTTGAAGCAGACGTGGCGATGCTAATACATTGTCACTTAATGAGATTTATTCCCTCTAACCAACAGAATGGAGGGTGACAGTTGAAGTGCTGTGAGCCTCTGCCTGTGGGTAGACCCTGGATGTGGGTTGGTCAATTTAGGGGGCTGCTGTAGGTCTTATGTCTTTCATCATTGCTTCATAGGCATCATGGGTTAGTGTCCAGCTTCCAGAGTGCTTCGCTGGAGGTGACGGCTGGACCCCCATGGCTTCTCCCAATATTTCCATGTGAGTCAATTTTATGGTGTCTCTAGGCTTAGAATGATGAAATTTGAAATGACCCCTGGCCTCTAAGTCACCATCAGTCCAAGCCTAGAATGACTGCTTGGATCTTGAAGGTGAAACTGACAACTGGCTGGATATAATGTGGCGGAAAGAGTTGGGAGTAGGCTGTCTCAGTCACCATCCTGGGTGACTTTCTTTTTGAGAAGAAGTTAAGGAGTTGGTAGGGTTGGAGATCCTAAGCTTCAGCCAATAAATGTGGGTGCAGGGGAAATAGTCCATGCCTTTTCTTTATCCTTGGTGGAGGCTTTTGCATTCTTTCATAACTTATATGTTTTGTGTGTTTGCCATGTGCCAGGTTACATGTTAATAATCTTGTAAGGTTGACCCCATTTATCATTCCCATTTTACAGATGAGCAAACTGAAGGTCAGACATTTGAGATAATGTTTAATCACACTGTGTATTAGTCCTTTCTCATACTGCTCTAAAGATACTACCTGAGACTGGGTAATTTGTAAACAAAAGAGGTGTAATTAACTTGCAGATTCACATGGCTGGGGAGGCGTCAGGAAACTTACAATCATGGCAGAAGGTGAAGGGAAGCAGGTCCCTTCTTCACAAGATGGCAGGAGAGAGAGCAAGAATGAGGAATTGCCGTACTGTAAAACCACCAGCTCTCGTGAGAACTCCCTTAGTATCACAAGAACAGCATGGGGGAAACCACCCCCATGATGCAGTGACTTCCCACCACATCCCTCCTTCGACCTGTGAGGATTACAATTCAAGATGAGATTTGGTTGGAGACACAGAGCCAAACCACTTCACATGGTGAAGGGGCTATAGAGCTGGGATGCAAACTGGGGAATCCAACTCCAGGACCTGCTCTCCTCGTCGTGTGTGTTTAACAGAAAACACTTAAAAGATTCGTTCTTAGGCTCTGAGTCTTGGCAGGCAATAGTACCTAGCCAGAATTTAATATCACTGTTTGGTTTTGATTGCATTTATTTTTACTTGAAATGATACTGGTTTTCTATTTACAGTAGTGATAAACAACTTACTCTAAAAGTAAATGTGTTTATGTAAAAAGGTGATTCTATTTAAAGAGAAAATATTAAATATTTGTAAATGTGGTATGGATATAGCAAAAATAATGACAGTGGTAAAAGAATGCCCTGTATCTCCCATTAAGGCTGAGAAACGGGGACATTTGTTGGTTATAAAGGCCAGTTTCCCAGGACAAAGAGAAGCATAGATGAGCCTTATGGGCACTCAGAAATGCCAAGTGTTCCTCTGCATGTGTGTGGACTCAGAGACCACTGTGGTGGAGCTGAGAGCTGAAATGCATTGATAGTGTCACATGTGGGGGTTTCTCAGGAACATCATAGAAAGGAGAGGTTTGATTGTGGCTAAGGAACGGGGCTGACATTTAAGGCTTACACTGGGAAACACCTGTCCATCTCCTTTCTTGAGAGTTGACATCAAGCCTACATGCTGTGCCAGAAACATTTGGTTTCACATCTCATTTAATCCTCACACTGACTCCTGGACACTACGGTCCCATTTTACAGATGAGGACACTGAGGCTCTGAAAAAGGTGAGTCATTTGTCTAAGGTCACACATTTACGAACGTTTATGAGCGGTGGAGCCAGGACTTACATGTGGGATCCTGGCTCCAGAGACCCTTCTCTTAAGCCCTGGACTATAGTTAATCATTAGCTGTATATACATATCTATCTTTCCTTTTTTGACCTCAGTGATCTGGTGTATCTAAGAAGAATCGCTGATGTTTAGTTCCTTTCTTCCCCTTGTTTGTTGGACAGAAGTGATGCCTTCCAAGCTTGTTTCCATGCTGCGCTGAAAACTAAAATTCCCTCCTTCATTTTAAAAACATAATTGCATAGGTTATAGAATTCTGGGTTGACACCTTTAAAAAATTTTTCTTATGGCACTTTAAAGATCTCACTGCATTTTCTTCTGGATTGCATGATTTGAAGTCTCTTAAAATGCTTACAACTGTTCCCTATACGGACTGTGTCATTTTTTTCTCTGGTTGTCTTCAAGATTTTCTCTTTACCTCCTTTTCTGAGGCCAGAGTTGGATTCAGCTCCCCTTCAGTGATTCATGCAGATGGGAACTAGGTAATTTGTCTTGGCAATCTGAGGTTACTTGATCCTTTCTATGTTCAGTAAAGAGGAGGGAAGTGTTGTGTTTGTTACTGTGGCATAACCCAGCCCATCCTGCCTATCTGATAGACTATCTGTCCTCCTTCAGGTGGAAATCAAGGGGATGGCTGATGGAACAGAGCACAGCAATGACAAGTTCTTGTGTGTAAAACCCAGATCACTCACAACCACAAAAATGTAGAGAGAGCAAGGAGGAAGTTTCAGTAGAACAGCAGCAACAGCAGAAATAATGACCCAGTGAATCCTGCAGAAGTCTCACAGCCCTTCCTTCATTTTGCAAAAGCCGTAGCACTGCTGAGTAATTAAGATGCATATGCCACCTGACATTAAGCAGCCTTTTGCGAACTGTTAATTAAGATTTAATCATTCACATATTTTATTCTTACTGAATTAGAAGATTAGTGTTAATTTCTGGCAGGGTTCCCTTACTCCCTGTTGAAGGAAATCAATGTGTCCGAACATAATTTAATGAGGAGAAGCTGGTTCCACAGTGAAAACGGGCTAGGGAGACATTATCGTGACATGTTAGGTAATTCAGTAAGTCTGGCAAAAGAGGCATGACTGACAGTCATTTCTTCCACGGAGGGGAAGAAAGCACATTTCTGAAGATGGATTAAGATTTTTGTGGTGAAAGAACACAGTGAGAATTAAAGGCAGTATAGATAAAGTGCCCCTCACCACTGTGTGTGTTCTGGACAAAGATCATCAATCATGGAATTTGCATCCCTGGCTTGAAAGGAGGAAAACAACCAGAAGAGAGCAAAGGTGGGCAGGTGTGGGCTGGTATAGATGGGATGCTTACTCGCAAGCGCTTCTCAGGTTGGATGGGGGAAGGCCTGCCATTTCAGGAAGTTGTCCTGGTTGGGAATACAGCAGGCATTTAATAAATGTATGTTGAATAGAGAGGTTCAGAGAGGTGACTGTGTCTTCAGAGACTATTGGGTGTCCTCCCTACTAATATCTGTAAACTGGCCAGGTGCAGTGGCTCATGCCTATAATCCCAGCACTTTGGGAGGCAGAGGCAGGTGGATCACTTGAGGTCAGGAGTTCAAGACCAGCCTGAGCAACATGGTGGAATTCCATCTCTACTGAAAATACAAAAATTCACTGGGCGTGCTGGCATGCACCTATAATCCCAGCTTCTCGGGAGGCTGAGGCAGGAGAATGACTTGAACCTGGGATGCAGTGAGCTGAGATCACTCCATTGCACTCCAGCCTGGTAACAAGAGAAAAACTCCATCTCCAAAACAAACAAACAAAAAACAACAAAAAAAACCTCTGTAAACTGTAGAAATGTCCTTGAATGTGCCGTGTGGTCTCACTGCATTAAAACCTTTCCTTAAGTCCATTTTAAAAAGCAGGAATAATTAATGGTCAATAGTGTACTTCTTTGTAGGCGTATTAGAGTGTTAGCTGTTTATGATGATGACATTAAGTGATAATGGCAAGGCAGCTAGGGATAGAGTCGGCAGGCTGGGCCCTGGCCTTTGGGGGCATCTTAGAGGAAGGCAGGTGGGCTCACAGTGTCTGAGAAGACACAGAGGGGAACGATGGAGTACCAGGGTGTTGTGTGAAGCACGAAGCCCAAATGTAGTGACTCAAACATGCCAGGAAACACCAAGTCATTGGTTACAGGACAGAGGACAGACATGAATTCAGGAGAAACTTTTTCTGGTGGGGATAGAGAGAGAGAGAGAGAGAGAGAGAGAAAGAGAGAGGTGGAATGTGAACCAGTTATGGATTTATGGGATGAGGATGACTTCCTAACCACTCCACCATACATCCTATGGATTTGTAGAATGAGGATGACTTCCTAACCACCCTTCCATGCCTCCTCTTGAGTTATAGGATGAGGATGACTTCCTAATCACCTTGCCATACCTCCCATAGATTTATAGGATGAGGATGACCTCCTGACCATCCCGCCAAACCTGCCTCACCCTCAGTCCTCTTTGTCTTCCCCCTTCCTTTCTCCTCCACCTTTCCTTCCTGTCTCTCTCTCCCAGTGTTCCTTCATCCTTTATTCCCTTCCTTTTACCCCTCCCTTTCTCCTTTTCTTCCTTCTGTACCATTTATGGAGAACCCACAATAGTGTGATACCCTGGTTAGCAAAGGAGAAAGACTCAGATTGTGTCCTTGTGAGCCTGTTCTATGGAAGAGATAAACCAATTGACAATTGGAGAATCACACGCAAACAATGCGGGAAGGGTGGTGCGCCAGCTCAGGGGTGAAGGCAGCCAGGACAGTATCTAGCTGAGGTCTGAACTGGGTTGGGGCACTTAGGATCAGGTGGGCCGGAGAGAGCAAGGTGGAGAAGGTACCTCAAAGAGTCAGAAACCAGCCTGGAGCAGTGACAGACCAGCTTACCTGAGCCCAGTGGGTTCTTAGGATGTGCCATTGTTCCCTGGTGTGGCAGGCTGGATTTCTAAGGACGATCTCTGTATTAGGGTTCTCTAGAGGGACAGAACTAATAGGAGATATATATATATATATATAAAGGGGAGCTTATTAAAGAGTATTGACTCACACGGTCACAAGGCGAAGTGCCACAGTAGGCTGTCTGCAGGTCGAAGAGCAAGGAAGCCAGTCCGAGTCCCAAAGCTGAAGAACTTGGAGTCTGATGTTCGAGGGCGCGAATCATCCAGCCTGAGAGAAAGATGTGGGCTGGGGGAGGCTAAACCAGTCTAGTCCTTTCACGTTCTTCTGCCTGATTTTTTTCTGGCTGTGCTGGCATTTGATGAGAGGGGACCCACCAAGGTTGAGGGTGGATCTGCCTCTCCCAGTCCACTGACTCAAATGTTAATCTCCTTTGGCAACACCCTCACAGACACACCCAGGATCAATGCTTTGCCTTCTTCAATCCAGTCAAGTTGGTGCTCGGTATTAGCCATCACAGTCTCTGGGATCCCATGCCCCCTAATCATCAGAAGCTGTGAATGCCATGAGACATCACTCCCATGGTTGAGTTCTGGTCTATGGCATGGTTGCTGGTGAGCCTCATCTGAATGCACAAAGGCAGAGGGCTTTCTCTGCCTGCCAGCAGAAGTTGCAGAGAGATGAAGCTTGGGAGGGACTCAAAGTGCTGCTGTGTTTTGAAGATGGAGAAGGTGTGTGGGTGGCCCCTAGGTGAAGAGAGGGACCCTGACCGATAGCCACCAAGTAGACAGGGACCCTGGTCCTGTAGCCAAAAGGAACAGCAGCCCACGTGAGCTTGGAGGTAAGGTCTTTGCCAGTGTCTGCAGATACCAACCCAGTTAAGCCGATTATGTGACTTGGGCCTGTGAGACCCTGGGAAGCAAGTCCAACTGAGTCCATACAGCCTACAGGACTGTGAGAGAACAGACAGGTGCTGTTTCAAGCTGCCAGGTCTGTGGTGATTTGTTACAGAGAGATGGCAAACTAACATACTGGGCCTGGTCAGACCAGAGTCATACCCGCAATAATGCAATGCTGCTTTGGGGTCAATGAAGTAGATTTAAACAAACAAGGTGGATTTATGTTCTGCCTCTGTTTAATGAAGCTTGGTTGTTTTAGGTAACCAGGGAATAGTAAGAAAAATAGAAACTATTCAGCATGCATATTTCCATCCTATTGGAAGACATTTCAAAATGACACCGAGAATTTTTAATGAATATCCTCCACCACCCCCATACATATGCACACTCACACACAAACTCACACTTACATACACACACACACATACACAGACTCACACACACATACACATCCGGTCACACACACACACATTCATACGCTCACACACACACTCATCCACTCATACACATTACACACACACACAGTCACACACATATACACACATACACTCACACACATACACAAGCACTCATACATACACACACACATACACATACACTCACACATACACATTCACACACACTCACACACTCATACACACACTCACATTCCTACACACAGACTCTGCATCCAGCTTTTTTTTTTTTTTTAGACAAGATCTCACTCTGTCACCCAGGCTGGAGTGCAGTGGTGCCATCATGGGTCTTGACCTCCCCAGGCCCCAGTGATCTTCCTACCTCACCGTCCCCTGACCCGGAATCTGCAGGGCCCTGAGTTGCTGGGACTACAGACATGCGCCACCACACCCGGCTAATTTTTGTATATTTTTGGTAGAGATGGGGTTTCACCATGTTGCCCAGGCTGGTCTCAAACTCCTGGCCTCAAGCGATTCACCTACCTCAGCCCCCCAAAGTCCTGGGATTCCAGGCATGAGTCGACGTGCCTGGCCATTATCGGCCACCACCACCTCTTCCTCCTCTTCCTTCTCTTCCTTTCTTCTTCCTTCTTCTTCTTTTTTGAGACAGGATCTTGCTCTGTCAGCCCAGGCTGGAGTGCAGTGCTGTGATCTTGGTTCATTGCAACCTCCAGCTCCCAGGTCCAGGTGATTCTCCGTTTCACCCTCCAGAGTAGCTGGGACTACAGGAACGTGCCACCATACCTGGCTAATTTTTGTATTTTCTGGTAGAGATGGGTTTTCAACATGTTGACCAGGATGGTCTCGAACTCCTGACCTCAAGTGATCTGCCTGCCTCAGCCTCCTAAAGTGCTGGGATTACAGGCATGAGCCACCACTCCCCGCTGTCATCTACCTTCTTAAATGAAGGAATGGGATTCTGTGAAGGCAGCAGCCTGAATCTGGCTTCTTTCTCCTTTACTTGTAAACCTAATGCATCCACCTCTGCTGAGCAAAATGGCAGCTGGGCCTTGTGGGTGTCCACGTGCAAGTGTGGCTTTGGCTTTTCGAGTTCCAGCAGAGAGAATGGGGCGAGTTAGAATGTCATGAGTCTGGGGAGGACTTTGGCCCTGAGAAGGTAAAAGAATCCCTGCGGGGAGGCTCCAGTGAGGCTCCTTGCCCCAGGGAGCCCAAGAAGAAAATAAATCACCCCCACCCCAGGTGGGCCTGGGAACAGAGTCTCCAGCGCCAGGTTTATTTGATTATTTAATTATTAAAAAAAAGACATTTAAGGGGCAAAACATGCCCCAAAGTCAGTAGCTGAATAATAGTCTTGGAAGATATTTTGCAAAGAATATGCAAATATCACTTACTCATCCACATGAGCCAAAGAAACCCAATAGAAGAATGGGTACGGAGAGGCTATAGTTGGGTGAGCATATCCAGAAGGCGCCAGCACACGTGAAAGCATGCTTGTGGTTAGTGACATGAAAACCCAGACCGATATCAGTTTCTAGCTGTGTGAATGTCAAGAATACGAAAAGAGCCATGATGCCTGCTGCTAGTGGGAATCGAGGGAAAAGGGTATCTATACACTATTGGTCAAAGTGAAGCATTTTCTTGCTAAGGAATTAGGCAGTAGCTGTTGACTGAAAATAACAAAAACCTCTTGACTCAGCCTTCTTATTCCTGATAATCTAGCCCATGGAAATAAAGGTACCAGTAAGCAAAGATAAATGTCGGAGCATGTTGAGTATGGCCTTGTTTGTTGGTGGGGGGGGCGCGGAGAGGGAGAAGGAGGAGGAGCAGGGAGAAGGAGGATAGAGGAGGAGGGTGGGAGAGGAGGAGGGAGAATGGAGCAAAGGGGAAGAGGAGGAGGGAGGAGCAGAGGAAAGATAAAGGAGGAGGGAAGAGGAGTCGGGAGAGGGAGTAGGAGGGAGAGGGATTAGGGAGAGGGAGCAGGAGAGAGGGAGGGGGAGGAAGGAAAGGGAGGAGGGAGACGGGAAGAGGGATGTGGGGAAAGGAGGAGGGAGGAGGGAGAGGGAGGAGGAGGGAGAGGGAGGATGAGAGAGGGAGGAAGGAAACAGGAGGACGAAGAGGGAGAAGGAGGAGGGAAGAGAAATAGGGAGAGGGGGATGAGGGAGAGGGGGAGGAAGGAGGAGGGAGAGGGAGGAGGAGGGAGGAGCAAAGGAGGAGAAAGGGAAGAGGAGTAGGGAGAGGGAGGAAGAGGGAGAAGGGGAGGAGGGAGAGGGTCAGGGGGGAAAGAGGAGGAGGGAAAGGGAGGAGGAGGGAGAGGGAGGATGATGGAGAGGAGAAGGCTGAAATAATTATAGACTCAAGAAGTTACAATAATAGTAAATAGAGTCCCATGAATATTTCTCTCGGCTGACCCCAAGGTGACATCTTGTACAACTGTGGCCTGGTATCCCAATCAATCAGGAAATTTACATTGGTGCCAATCTGTTCGCTAAACCACAGGCCCCGTTCACTTTGACCGGTTTTTACCCGCACCCATTTGTGTGTGTGGTTCTGTGCAGTTTTCTCCCATGTACAGATTTACGCAACAGCCGACACAACCAAGATTGAGAACTGTTCCATCACCACAGAGAACTGCCACGTGATACCCCTTTATCCTGGCTCCCCCACCCCATCCACTAGGGAGCATTTGAGCTTCTGGCACCACCTGTCTCATGGTGGAGGGGCCGCAGACGCCAGGCCCTGCTGGGCTGTGTGTGCGTGCGGCTCTTGCTGCCTCTGTGCGCAGGGGCGGCCTGTGCTGCTTTCTTATTGATATAAAATCCTCTTTTACAAATGTATCTGGCTTTCTGTTCTGCCCCCACTTCCCTCGACAATTGTGCCTTTGAGCAGCTCATAGAATCATCTTGTGAAATTGGCTCTTTTTACAAATCGTCCTCTCCCTGTTTCGTGTTGCATCCAGCCTGATTTTGGTAGAAAGGGCTCTTGTTACCTTCCAGAGCTGCAGTGGCCTGGCTCGCTGAGGCCGGCCGTCACCTTTTGTGCAAGCATCTCAGAGTAGTTGAGAGAAGAAAATAAATTTCTCTCACAACCTTGCGAGGTTTCCTGGGTATTACTACCCAGAGCTTAGGACTTTGCAATTCCCATTTCTCAGTAATCTAAGGGTGAAGAAGGAGAAATCAACCAACCCTCACTGTCCTAAGGACTGCTCCTGTTTCTCCTCATTTGGCACTGGTCCCCTGGCTGCCTTCATTATGGTCAGGGGTGTATGGATTTGTTTATCCCCACTACGTGCCTCTTAATAGCTATTCAATCAGTAATCACTAATGGCTAATAAACTAAGGAGCTGGGCAATGTACTCTCTCTCTCATTCTCTTTCTCTATGTCTGTCTCATTTGTTGAATTTCTTAGCACACTGAGGCTCACTGAACATCTGCTGAATCGCATTGAAAGACAGCACCACCTAATTTTGATCAAAATCCTGTTTATTGTGACTTGCCTATGCAGGTTCAGTGATTGGGAGTTCAACGAGAATCTGTGTAGTTTACCACTGTGGTGTCCTGGAACAAGACTGGGCAAGCTCCATCACCTTGGGCAATTTGCTGAATCTTTCTGAACTCTGTCCCCACCCTTACCCTGTAAAATGGACATGCTAATGTGAGAAGCAAAGGAAAAGATAGGCCGGGTGCCCTGCACTTAGGATTCTAAAGATGGGTGGCATTTTACTTTTTTTTTTTTTTAACTTTTATTTTATAGCTACTGCTTGCAGGGCTGAATACCTAGGTGATGGGTTGATAGATGCAGCAAACCACCATGGCACACGTTTACCTGTGTAACAAACCTGCACGTCCTGTACATGTATCCTGGAACTTAAAAGAATCTTCTATTTTAGATTCTGAGGGTGCACGTGCAGGTTTGCTACATGGGTCGATTGCGTGTTGTTGGGGTTTGGTGTGTGAATGATCCCATTACCCAGGTAAGTAGCGTAGGATCTGATGGGTGGTTTTGCAGTCCTCACCTTCCGCTCCACCGTCTCACCTCCAGCAGTCTCTAATGTCTCTTGTTGCCATTTTTTTTTTTTTTATGGAGTTTTGCTCTTGTTGCCCAGGCTGGAGTGCAGTGGTGCGATTTCAGCTCACCGCAACCTCCACCTCCCTGGTTCAAGCAATTCTCCTGCCTCAGCCTCTCTAGTAGCTGGGATTGCAGGTGTGTGCCACCACGTCCGGCTCGTTATGTGTTTTTAGTAGAGACGTGGTTTCTCCATGTTGGTCAGGCTGGTCTCGTACTCCTGTCCTCAGGGCATCCACCTGCCTTGGCCTCCCAAAGTGCTGGGATTACAGGCATGAGCCACCATGCCTGGCCTCTTGTTGCCATTGGGTCCATGAGTACCCAAGGTTTAGCTATCACCTGTTCTTGTGTTAATTCACTTAGAATAATGGCCTCCAGCTGCATCCACATTGATGTAAAGGGTGGAATTTTGTTGCTTTTTGATGGCTGTGTAATATTCCGTGGTGCGCATGTACTACATTTTAGCCTGTTACTGCTCGTTACTGCTTTTCCTTCCCACCACTCATTCTTTTGCAAGGGTTGCCTGAGAAGCCAATGCTGAGATGCAACTTGGGGTGAACATCTGTGGCAGAGGAGAGGAGGCAGGAGTGAGCTGAATGCAGTCTCCATGAAGCCGTGAAGCCTTCTTAGTGCTGCTCCAAAGCTGGGCTGGAATTTGAGAGTTGTCCCCCACGAGGCCAGGAGCCTGGCTGTTGCAGTCCCGTAATCTCAGTCACTGGCTATGCATTGGCCTGACCTCTGGCAAGACAGGATCCTTCAGTGGAGGCAGTTGGTGACAGGGCCCAATAGCTGGGAGCATGAGACCTTCATAACTGAAGGGGGTCTGGATGGTGCCTTACAGTGTCCACAGACACTCAGCCAAGTCACTCTTTCTTTCTTTTTTTTTTTTTTTATGAAAGAAAGAGGAAGAGAAAGAGGGAGAGAGAACAGGAGTCTTGCTCTATTGCCCAGGCTGAAATGCAATCTAAAAATGGGTATTAAAGATCTCTTTTATGCCGATAATTGTGCTTAACAACGAAGACAGGAAGGAGTAAGGGAAGAAAATAACAAACAGCCAACCAATATTTCATTTAAGTCTGTGAAATGCTATGCAATTGCTGAAAAGCGATTTTCTTCCAATTGTGTGGTCACTTTTAGAATAGGTGTAATATGGTACTGAGAAAAATGTATGTTTTGTGCATTTGGGGTGGATAATTCTATAGATATTTATTGAGTTTACTTGTTCTCTGTCTGAGTTCAAGTCATAAATGTCCTGTTAATTTTCTATCTCGTTAATCTAATGTTAACGATGTGGTCTTAAAGTCTCCCGCTGTTATTGTCGGGAGTCTAAGTCTTTTTATAAGTCATTAAGAACTTGTCTTATGTACCTGGGTGCTCCTTTATTGGGTGCATATATATTTATGATCATTAGCTCTTCTTGTTGCATTGATCCTTTTACCATTATGTAATGTCCTTCTTTGTTTCTTTTAGTCTTTATTACTATTAAAGTCTGTTTTGTCAGAGATGAAAATTACTACTCCTGTTTTTTTTTTTTTTTTTTTTTTTTTTGCTCTTTATTTGGTTGGTGAATCTTCCTCCATCCCTTTGTTTTGAGTCTTTGTGTATCCTTGCATGTGAGATAGATATAGATACAGCACACCGATGGGTTTTGACTTCTTATTCAATTTGCCTGTCTGTGTCTTTGATTGGGGCATTTAATCCATTTAAATTTAGGATTAATATTAATGTATGTAAGTTTAATATTGTCATTTAATGCTAGCTGGCTGTTTTATCCATTAGTTGATACAGATGCTTCATGGTGATACTCTTTACCTTTTGGTAAGTTTTTGGGATGCCAAGTCATCCTTTTCATAACATCTCTATTGGAGTATGAGTTTGCAGTGGGAGGCAGGGAGGAGCTGTTCATTTAGTTGCCAATGAGACTCTTTGTGAGGTGTTTCTAAAGTTCTTTTTGGTGAAGACAGAACTGTTGGTATAAATGGATGCTTCAAACATGAACATATCTAAGTTTTGATTATGGAGCATTTTTCACCTGATCCACTTGATCATGTGATCATAGTGGATCACATTACTAGATAATCGGAGCTCTTTAAATCTGGTCCAGAAAGGGCCTCTGGGGGTCATGCCATATATTTGTCTTGTCTTTGGGTAGTGCTAACATTGCATCAGCTTCCAGAGTGACCTTCAGGGGACATAGAAAATAGGATTCCGTTATGTTTTAGAATTACCCATATAAACAAGAGTTCATACTCTTTTACATAACTTAGGACAAACCAAGTCAAAGTCAGATCTAGGAAATCTGTTTAGGGCTATAGAAAAATAGCACTGTACTCTTCTGCCCTGATTTCCTGATGCATGAAGACAGCTGGCTTTTAGGATGATTCTTAGAGCAGGGAGAGCAAGAGCAGGCCAGCCCAGCCTGATTGCTCTCGGTTGACTGAATTACTCTGTGCAGGATTCTGTGGCACTAAGTGTAGCAGGAAAAAGCATCACAATTGATTAGTAATGTCTGCCAAGGCAAGGGCCTGGAAGAAGTGGTAGGCATGCTATTCTGGGTATGCGCTTTTTCAGCTGTCACATTTTTAGGAACCACAAATGAACACTAAAGAAAGCTGCTGGTAGAAGAAATTATCTCTTTCCCAACTGAATTCCCTCCTCTCCTCCCTGCCCAAGAATCCAAGGGTTTTTGAAACTAGCAACATGTGACTTCTGCTGATGCAATCACAGCTTGATTTTCCTATAGACCTGATTGAAATAGTCTTTGAGTAATGCTTTTGCTTCTCCTAATGTTAGCTGGGTGTTCCCTGCCACATTAAGAATGATGATTTATAATGTATTGCTGTGTTTATATCTCATAAATGTCTGTAAAGTGGATAACCCCTGAGCATACCAACTCTCCAGGAAGTGATCTGAAAAAATACAGGAGAAGGCCCTCAGACAGTGACCTGCAGTGACAGTGGGCCTTTGTCCACTAACAGCCATGACTTGCTATGAACGGGTTGTAGCCCCAGGCATATGCTGAGGGCCACCTGTTTGGCATTTTTGGGAGGGGTGGGAATAACCATACCCTGGGTTTCCCTCCTCTCCCCTGGCTGCATGTGTGTTCTGCATTTGTGGTGCAGGGTCACGGGAGGCCACTGTGGTCTCCGACTTTCCCATATGGGGCTTCTCTCACATATGTGAAGCTCTGATGATTATATTTCTTGAATCTGGAGAGTAAGAGGTGAACAACCCTGTGTCATATCAGCACTCCACAAAGGACTGAGATAGTCCTAAAAATATAGACTGTGCAAAATCCCATTTCATGGTGGTTCAGGATAACTTTTCGTTTGTTGGTGCATGTGTCGTTTGGGTTTGGATTCTGATAGACTTTTCCCCTAGGTCTGGTTTGGCCTTTTTCTCCCAGGAGATGATGGCATGAAATACCTTTAATTATTTTATCCCGCTGACTTCTCCCTCTACTAAAGGATGTTTTGAAATGATTTGCTCGTGTCTTATTTCTTTTTTTCTTTTTTGAGTTGGAGTCTCGCTCTGTCACCCAGGCTGAAGTGCAGTGGCGAGATCTTGGCTCGCTGCAACCTCCGCTTCCTGGGTTTTAGTGATTCTCTTACCTCAGGCTCCCAAGTAGCTGGGATTATAGGTGCCCTCCACCATGCTTGGCCAATTTTTGTATTTTTAGTAGAGACAGGGTTTTGCCATGTTGGCCAGGCTGGTCGCAAACTGCTCATTTCAGGTGATCCACCTGCCTCGGCCTCTCAAAGTGTTGGGATTTCAGGTATGTGCCGCCATGCCCAGCCTGCTCATGTCTTCTTCCCATGATGGTGTGTCACATCCACGAGGACCAGAATCTGGTCCATCCTCATTTTTTACACATTGTCTTGCTCATAGCAGACACTCTGTGGATCTTGGTTGAATGCACAAAGAAACTGAACATCTCCTTGCTAGCCAAGTGAAATTAGTTTTCTTCCTTTCATGTTTCCCTCAGGCAGCCACCAGATTTTAGTGTGTATGTCACAAATTCTTGCTGATAAGTAAAGAGTCATCAAGAATCTTTGGAAAGATGCTGTGGTTGGATTTCACATTTCCTTCTTTTTTTTTTTTTGAGATGGAGTCTCGCTCTGTCACCCAGGCTATAGTGCAGTGGCATGATCTCAGCTCACTGCAGCCTCCCCCTCCCGGGTTCAAGCGATTCTCCTGCCTCAGCCTCCCAAGTAGCTGGGACTATAGGTGTGTGCCACCACGCCCAGCTAATTTTTGTATTTTTAGTAGAGATGGGGTTTCGCCATGTTAGCCAGGATGGTCTCGATCTCCTGACCTCATGATCCGCTCTCCTCGGCCTCCCAAAGTGCTGGGATTACAGCCGTGAGCCACCGTGCCTAGCCCACGTTTCCTTCTATTGCCTTTTGGAATTTTGAGTAAAATGCTCTCTCCATTTTCCCCAAGTTTAAGCACTGTCAGTGAAAAGCATGTCTTGGGGCAGAGTTGATGTCGCCAAAGACCGTCATCGTCTTCCCTCTTTGCCCCAGCTGGGTGACACTCTCCATGTCGGAGTTGGCAGCTGCACGTGGAGAGGAAAGGAAGTCCAGGCCCCCAGTGCCAGTGTTTCTTGTGCTAAGTCCCCAAACCCACTGGAAGATGGAGGTCTCCTCCCTGCCATAGCCCCCAAGTCTCTTGGTAAGTTGATGACCTCCAGGGAAGGAGGACCAAGAGATGCTACTTGCCAAATCAGGCCATCATCAGCCATGTGACTCCCTTCCTTCCCTGTGGATCCCCACATCCAAGAGAGAACGTGTCCTTTCTCTTTGAATATGGGAAATAAGTCTGGCTGAGCAGGGAAAGGTGTGTGGAGAAGAAGGGGTGGTGTGGGGCAGGAGAGAGTGGCAAGAGGCCTTTCCTGGAGCAAGCACCTGCTGGCCCACACTGTCCTCAGGTTCCCACCTGTCCCAGCTCGCCTGGGACCCCCACATCCCTGAAAGCTGGGCTTGGCAAGAGTTAGGCCACCTCATTCCAGCTCTTAGAAGTAAGCCTTCTGCTCCAGGTAGAACCCCAAACCTCAAATCCCATGTCTGCAGCGGTACATGCCTTTCATGGGCCCCAAAGCAAACACCGCAGTGGCTTTAGCTTCCTTTCACCCTGGAAGGAGAGAGTATGCAGGGACGGGAAGTCCGGAGTGGAACGGCTGCTGGTGGAAGGCACAGGAGAAATGAAATCCTCTGAGTCTCCTTCAAAACTGATTTCACATTCAGGTGAAATCCAAAGCTGCTGTTTTCCCTAACGTGAGTCCGTTCTTCATGGAAGAGGGAATAATGACCCTGGACTGACCCGGTGCAGTTCAGGGCACATTTGGACTTGTGTGTCGGGGGGTCCCACTCAAAGTAGGATGTTGGAAGGGGCTTGCAGAGACCCACACCTTCATGGGATGTGTGCAGCACCCCCAACCCTGATCTGATTCAAGTCATCTGTAAGCAGGAGGGTTGCTAAATGGTTTTTTTTTTTTTTGAAAGGAATAAATAATTTAAAAGCATCAGATAAAAGCACCAATTCCATTGAACCTAAAAGACTAAAACCTTACCCAGCATTCGCAGCCACCACCAGGGTATCTGTCGATAGCAGAGGGTCTATAAGAGGTGCCCCCGCGGGTCAGCACAGAGCTGTGCGCTTCTCTCCAGGGATGCCATAGACTATGCAGAAAAACTTTCCCTCTTTTCGTTATTGAATTCCTTGCTGGAGGAAGGGCCTGTTACCTGCTCAGCACTTAATCCGGAGCCATCGCTTTCCCAGCCTGTTTGCTACTAAAATTGACTCTCTCTGGAGAGAGAACAGCTACTTCTTGTGGCTGTTTTTTCTGTTCCTGCTCCAGGGAGGAGGGCAGAGAAACTTCTCCTGATTGACCCCAGGGGAGAGAGCGGCTACTCGTGGGCCAAGTGCTGGCTGCCATTAAATATAACAACAGTGGACACAGACATCTGTGACCAGGTCAGCTGTTTAAACATCCCAGTGATGCGGGGGCTGCAACCAACCCTGTCTTACAGATGAGAAAATTGGAGCCCGGAGCCCTGTAGTCACCTGCCCAAGATAACGCCTCCGTAAGTGGTAAAGGCAGAGTCCAGAATCACATCGGCTTCTGTCTGAGTGCAGGACCCTCGGCACCCAACTCTCTTCATGGTACCTCCTCTGTTTTCTTGGCTCTTACCTCGTGGTGTCTTATACAGCAGGCCTGGGGCCCCTGCCATCCTCTCTCCTTTCCCTGTCAGCCTGATGTGCCTGCAGATGGCTTTGTTTTGGAAGCAAGGTTGGAACCCTTGAGTGGGCTCACCAGAGAATTAGGGTTCACCAGAGAATCACATCCATCAGATGTGTATCTATGTACATCAAAAGACGTTTATTTTAAGGAATTTGCTCATGCAGTTAAGGAGACTGGCGAGTCAAAAGCCTGCAAGGTGGCCGGGCACGGTGGCCTGGCATGGTGGCTCACGCCTGTAACCCCAGCACTGTGGGAGGCCGAGGTAGGTGGATCATCTGAGGTCAGGAGTTTGAGGCTAGCCTGGCCCTCATGGTGAAATCCTATCTCTACTAAAAATACAAAAATTAGCCAGGTGTGGTGGTGGGTGCCTGTAACCCCAGCCACTGGGAAGGCTGAGGCAGGAGAATCACTTGAATACAGGAGGTGGAGATTGGAGTGAGCTGACATCTTGCCATTGCACTCCAGCCTGGGCAATAGAGCAAGACTCCATCTCAAAAAACAAACAAACAAACAAACAAAAACCCTGCAAGGTAGTTGGAGGGGCTGGAGACCCAGAAGATGGCCAAGGTTACGGTTCAAGTCCAAAGGCCATGAGCTGGAAGAATTTCGAATTTCCTCTTGCTTCTGTGAGGTCAGTCTTGGTTCTGTTCAGGCCTTCAACTGATTGGATGGGACCTGCCCACGTTAGAGAGTCACCCTGCTTGACTCAAAGTCCACGGATTTCTATGTTAATATCATACAAAACCACCCTCACAGAAACATCCAGAATACTGTGTGACCACATATCTGGGCGCCGTGGCCCAGCCGACTTGACGCATAAAATTAACCATCACAGGTAGAGTCGGCACCTGCTGGAAACCCTTGACCAGAAGCTGCTGCCATCTGCACTGACATTGTGGGTCTGGATGCTGCGGTATTAATTGTTACACTGCACGGGCAGCTTTGCCCTGTGGGCCCTGTCTCCTGAGGTAGTAGAGAGCACCCTTGGGGGTGGCTTGGAGGTGTGTGTGTGTGTGTGTGTGTGCACATGCACTAACGCAGTGCATGCAGTTGGAGTCCTTACTTAGCTTTCCGGTGGCAGAAATGCACTCCAGGCACACTTTGAGAAGCCAGAGAGGTACAAACTCACTCTTGCTGGCTACAAAATGAGTCATGACAAGGTTCAAGCATACAGCACGGTTCCTAGCACGTAGCCATTACGCATATAGAGTTGAATAAATGAATGATTTGTTTAAGTAGCAGGTGTCCCCGAAAGAGATGCCATCCTTTTCCAACAGTGCCTGAGAGGGCATTTACTATGTGCTGGGTGCCGGGCTACGCTCAACCCCTGGGGATTGCAATGTGGCTGAGAGATATGGTTCCTGTCCTCACATTTGCTGCATTCTAGAAGAGGAAGCACAGAAAAACAAGTCATCAAGCAGATAGGTAAGATGCTTTCAGATTGTCCTGAGCAGCATGAGGGAGACAGATGGGTGGCTGAAAGAGAGGGACCAGGAAGGAATGACCTTGGCCAGGGAGATCTGGGAAGGCTTCTTGGAGGAGGTGACATTGAAGCTGAAACCTGAAGGGTGAGGAGGAGATGGCCAGTGGACATCTGGGGAAAAATGTTGTTGGCAGATGAGGCATTATATGGAGAGCAGGCCAGGAGGTTCCTGGGTTGGAGAAATTGTGTGTAACTTGCTATGTAGCAATTTGTAATAACACGTGGTTTTTTGGGGAATGTGGTTGATTCGAAGACCGTGTGCTCAGACAGAGAAGCACATGGAAGCCTTTTTACCATGGGACAGTTACTGTTTTGTTCAAATATTTATTCGGTAAGGTAATCGGTATGGCTCGTCTTGATGTGAGCAGTGCAGGGGTTTTTCCTCTATTCCTAACTACCTTCCAATCTGTGGACTTCTAAATGGAAGTACTAGGGAGGGTCCACCCACTGCAAAGTTGCTAGGCTCTCCTGCCCCTCCGGGTGGAGAAGGGGACCAGGAAAACCAGCCCCGCGCTGGGTCTGTTTCCCTCCTGCCTCTCTGCCTGACTCAACCCTGCACTGTTTTCTTTTCATTCAGTTAAGGCCCTTCCAGCTAGAGCCTTTATGTAATCGTCCACCCACAGCCATCTCTTTGCTTAAGCCAGTGACTCCTGGATGTGAGCGGGAGGTAGGGCAGGTATCTAGCTCTCTGGAGCTCCTGGTCCCCTGAGAGTCCAGGCCTTTGTGGTTCGGGTTTGTTGGGATTCGTTCGCATTGGGTTCGCTTTGCCCGGTCAACTCTCCCAGCCATTAGAGGCTCAGGCCTTGAGCAGGACTCGGGGCAGCGTGAGTTTCTGATTGACTTGACATTTTTTGAAGGTTCCTTCTGAAATGACAAGGCTTCTTGGTCTCAGACATCTGGCTGATTCTGAGGCGCCTGTGGGGTCCTGGGAGAGGGACCCAGAGCATAGCCAAGACAGGGACCATCCTGGTAACAGCTCCAGCCTTCCAGGCTGGCTTGCTGGTGGAGCAGTACTCACAGCGTGTGGTTCAGCGCAGAGCATACCTGAATGAGGTGTGGGCGGCACAAAGGCCTGGGTCGTTCAACCCTGCCTCTGACGGGCCATTTTCCCGCATTCAAAACCATCTCAAATGCATCACTATGCCTTCATTGTCGTGTCGTCAATAAGAAGCCTGTGCCGATGTTTGGCCTTCTGTGGCGGATGGAGTGATTTAGTAATCATCTATTGGCTTCTTTCTGTGGCCCACAGCCTGTGCTAGGGGCTCCGGCTGTGTCAGTGAATGAAACGGTCCCAAATCCCTGCCCTCCTGAAGCTGACATCCTCGCCAAGGTTCTCCCAGGAGTTCTTCACTCTGAAGGGTTCTGGTGCACTTTCTCATTTTGCTGATCAAGGAGGCAGAGAGGAGACTTCTTATCTCAAGAACTTTACAAAAGGAGTTTGGTTTTACATTTAGAGGCTTCAAGCCTGCATTCACTCATTCGTCAATAAGTGTTTTTTTAGCTCTACTGACAGATTCTGGTGACCATCCACTGGGGGGATACAGGGAGGAAGGGAGCAGGAAAAAGTCCCTCTTTTTTTATGTACGTTTTTAAAATTATACTTTTAGTTCTGGATTACATGTGCAGAACGTGCAGGTTTGTTACATAGGTATACACGTGCCATGGTGGTTTTCTGCATCCATCCCCCCTGTCATCTACATTAGGTATTTCTCCTAATGTTATTCCTCCCCAATCCCCCCACCCCCTGCTATCCCTCCCCTACTCCCCCACCCCCCAGCAGGCCCCCCAGAGTATGTTGTTCCCCTCCCTGTGTTCATGTGTTCTCATTGTTCAACACTCACAAAGACTTGGAACCAACCCAAATGCCCATCAATGATAGGCTTGATAAAGAAAATATGGCACGTATACACCATGGAATACTATGCAGCCATAAAAAAGGATGAGTTCATGTCCTTTGCAGGGACATGGATGAAGCTGGAAACCATCATTCTCAGCAAACTAACAGAAGAAAGAAAAACAAACACTGCATTTTCTCACTCATAAA
>CAUYLG010046490.1:0-18878 GCA_963573385.1 Cacajao melanocephalus | reverse complement strand
AATTTCATTTTTACTATTTTCTTTGCTTATTTTGTATTTAAATTGCTCTACATTTTATGTTTTTGTAAGTTTAGATTTATTTTATTATTATTATTTTTTGAAAAGTCTTACTCTGTTGCCTAGGCTGAAGTGTGGTGGCATGATCTCAGCTCACTGCAACCTCCACCTTCTGGGTTCAAACAATTCTCCTGCCTCAGCCTCCCAAGTAGCTGAGATTACAGGCTTGTGGCACCACACCAGGCTAATTTTTGTATTTTTAGTAGAGATGTGGTTTCACCATGTTGGCCAGGCTGATCTCAAACTTCTGACCTCAAGGGATTTTTCAGCTTTCTGTGATTGATTTCTCATTTAATCATTTGGTTTCGAGAGAATACATATTTTAATTCCTATTGATTTGAAATTTTAAGGGATGTTGTAGAACCTAAAAGGTGATTGATCTTAGTAAATGATCCACATGAATCTGAGAACAATGTGTATTCTGTTCTTATTAGGTGAAATATTCTATAAATGTCAAGTAGATCAAGTAGATTGATCATGTTGTTCAGCTTAAGTATGTCATTACTAAGTTTTGCCCTCTGAATTGATGTGTCTATTTCTGATAGGCGGATGTTGAAATCTTCAACTAATACTGTGGATCCATCTATTTCTCCTTGAAGTTGTATCACATTTTTTTCTCACACATTTTATTCATTTTTTTCAGTCATTTTTTCTCTGCTTTTCAATTTTGGAAGTTTGTATTGACATTTCTTCAAGTCACTGATTCTATTCTCAGTCATGTCTAATCTACTACTGAGCACATCAAAGATATTCTTCATTTCTGTTGCCATATTTTTTTCTAACATTGCATCTTTTATTTTTTCTTAGAATTTCCAACTGTCTTAATTGACCATCTGTTCTTGCATTGTGTCTACTTTTTCCATTAGAAATTTTAGCATTTTAGTCATGGTTATTTTAAGTTTCCAGTCTGATAAATCTACCATTCCTGCCACATCCGAGACTGGTTCTGATACTTGTGCTCTTTCTTCTAACTGTGCTTTTTGCCTTTCAGAATGCCTTGCAATTTTTTCCTGAAAGCCGGGTATGGTGTGCGGGATAAAAGAAAGTGCTGTAGGCACTTAGTGATGAGGTGGTGAAGTATGAGTGTTGAGAGAGAAGAGCTCATCAGCCCCATGACTAGGTTTCAGTCTTTCAGTGAGCTGGTGCCCCTGAGATGGGATCTTTACAGAGGCTTCTTCTCCCCGTCATGCTAAGGTGTGACAAGAAGGGCTGGGGGAATGGAGTAAGGAGTTTCCCTCTGCCCAGGTGGTAAGGCTCTGGTAGCATCCTAATTGGCCAGGCTATCATAAAATAGTTTCTCCTGAGGGCAACCATGTTAAGAAGCTGCTCTGGCTTATTTCAAAATGGCTACTTTCCACTTCTTCTACTGGAAAGACGAAGGAATTTTTTCCAATCTTCAACCTGAACATGGCAGAGCTCCTGGAAGAAAAATTCACAGAAAAGTTCAGGCTCCCTTAAAAGTGAGCCTCCCTTTTTCTGGAGTTTGATTTCTTTGTTGTTGTTTTTTTTTTTTTTCTTTTATATCTGTCCCTCAGCTTCTAGCAATTTGTCAGTTACAGTTTAAGCTTTCCTCCCTCAGTCCCACTGAAGTTTCACTCTTAGACTTCTGCTCCAATGAGCTTGGATTCCCTGTGTCTGTCTCTTTCTCCAATGTGGGGGCAGCTATTTGCACTGTGATGTCAGTTCTTTTACAGATCTAAGAAGAGATGTTAATTTTCAGCTTGTCCAGCTTTTTTCTTGCTGTGAGGACAGAAGTGATGACTTCCCATTTCCTCACATGCTGGAAGGAAACCCAGAAGTCTCCTGGTTTTCTTTTCCACACAGGAAAATCCAATTTCTATAATGCTGGAAAGTGTGACAAACATGTTGTTCGGGTAGCATAGAGGGTACATGAGGAGCTCTGAAAAAGACATTGGAATGAAACTCAAGAGATGTGACTTTACATGTAACTTTCTGTAAGATATTTGCTTAGTCATTCAAAATATTTGCATCTCAGTTTCCTCTTCTTTCAAGTAAATACTTACCAGATTTGTTTGAGATATTATTTGGGACAGAGTAGAAAATAATAATGATTGTGATAATTGCAATAACAGAAAGGAAAGTATTAATAAAAAATTAAGTGGGAATAATTAGAATTTCCCAAATAAACCACTACTTGTAGTAATAAGTGGCCTCTTTTGTGAAAGCAAGATCAAGATGGCTTTGGCTACAGGTAAAATAACACTTGACTAGTAGGGACATAAGTGACAAGATTACTCATAATTTACATAAGAGGTTTGGATGTGGGCACACAAACCCTTTTCTCTTGGAAGTTTAATACATTTGAGGTTATTATTTACTCACACAAAATCTCCTGTGGGTCCAGTGGCTCTCCTCAGTAGTGCCTTTCTAAACGTAACTCAGAATTCAGACTGTGCCCTTTTTTGTCTCAGACATCTAAATACATAGGGCATGCTATAACTATGGAAGAAGAGCCAGACTGCACTGGATGCCTTTGCCTTATGAATGACACTCATCCTTTTTGCTCTAAGACCAGCTCAAACGTGGTCTTGCTTAACTGCACAGACTGAAAAATTTGGTAATATTAATATTTCTATGTGACTACTCTAAGATTAATAAAGAATAAGGGAAGAGGGGAAACTATAATGATTTGACAAATGCAACATAATTTGTTTCCTTGGGGCTACATATATTTCAAAACCAGGAATTAGCAATGAAAATGTGGGACTCTCTGTACAGATTTGTCTTTAGTGCCAGCAATAATGGTGATGATGGTGGTGGAGCGGGGGGTGATTGTGAAGATGATGATGATGATGACAGTGTATCATCACAATTATGGTGGTGATGATGATGGTATTGATCATGATAGTGACATGATATTGATGGGGATGGTGATGATGATGGTGATGATGACGATGGTGCTGGTGATGATCATGGTGATGAGGATGATAGTAGATGATGATACGTGATGATGAGAATGATGATGGTGACAGTGATAGGGATGATGATGGCGATGGTGACAGTGATGGTGATGGTGATGTTGGTGATGAAGATGATGATGAAAATGGTAATGATGATGATGATGATAATCATGATGGTTAGCATGAATGTATGTGTGTCTTGTTATTTTAACTCAAATTTGACCTAGAATGTGAAATTGAAGACAAAAGTAGAGTCTATAAGGAAGAAAAAATGTGCACCATAAATTACATAACAGGATATCTAGAAGAATAATTATTGGCAACTTCCATTTTGCTTCATGTTTTGGCTTGGTATCTAGGAAGATGACCACTGTGGGAGACATGCTAAGAGGGAAATAAAAACACCTCAAGATAAAATTATCTCCTATATAATTACCTTAATTATAATTTTCAAGAATCTCTTCTCTACTTTAGAAACAACTGAAGATTTTTCTGGATGGTTTCTGTTTCTGAACAATATTCAGGAAACAACTCCAAGTAATATCAACTATTATATAAAAGTCAGAACAGTATCATGAATCCTGATATTTCTTGAGAAAAAGTATTCAGTTCTTAAACTGGGGAGGTGTGGAGGAGAGAGAAAAAAGTAAAGCTATGAGCTTAGTCATAGCATGGGAGAAATATGTGGCCTCAGGTGTGCGGTTTTCTTTGGGCTGTGGCTTGCTTTTTAAAGGCTAAGGAGTCTTTACCATTAACATGCTGCATGTGCTTCATGCTTGACTTTTACATTATTGCTGCAGCTATTACCATGCATGCATTATTTATACGGTTGGCTATCATGGAAAGAAGGCAAGCAATTTACTTGTCAAAACACATTAGAATGCATGACTTTAAATCAGAGTTGCATGGGTTGGTAAAAAGCTATAATAAATGCACTTTGACTAATATGTGAGTGTCATGCAGTTTGAGATGGTCACTGTATTGACTGAGAAACCTATAATCATCTCTGGGACTCTTTCAGTGGAATAGCACTCAGAATTATTAGCACTATGATTTTAATTGTGTAACAGTGAATGGCATTATTACAACTTTTCATTTCTTAGATGAGTTTTAACATTAGAATAACAATTGAGTACAAATTAAATTTGTCTTTATAGAAGTCCTGGAATTAAATGTATCATTTAGTTATGTTCTAAATAGTATTATAATGCTTAAATATTAGAATTGTGTAATATAGCTATGTGTGTCTTTGCTTTTTGTACTCAGTTAAACATTCCCGTTGTTACTTGACTTTTCATGGCCTCACTAAAGTCCCACTTTGTACCGTAGCAAATGTTTAAGTAAATGCCAACCACCTTGCTTGTTCTCTGTTAAGTATTGGTAAGGCCAACCACAGATTTCCATGACATTTATTTCATGACTGCCATGTCTAAAACAGCTGAGAGAGGTCAAAGCAGAGCATTGGCTCAAACTTTATTTTTCTTAAAAATAATTCAACTACAAACAAGTTATAGGAGAGGACAGTGATTCTGAAAAGGTCAGCATTCTTGGGGGATGTTATCTTGTGCAGAGAGAATAGTCAAGTTTATGCTCAGTGTAATCTTCTGTCTGCTCCTAACCCAACACTTTTCAACATCTTGAGAAGCTAAGAGTCCAGAGAATGTGACTCAGTAATCCTGTGCAGTGGCAGAAGACAGTGGCTGAACTAAAATGGTCAATGCAGCATTTTAAATTAGCTTCACAGCAGGGATAGCCTGAGGCCTCTTTACCTAAAGTAAGCTGTTCTCACACTTTCCCATGGGATGTAGGTGGTGGATTCAGAGACTGGAGATGCTACCAAATCCCATTTCTTCATGTGAGAAAAAAGAAAAATCATCTACAGGTGACTTAAAGTATAGGAAAGGCTGTGCATAGGTTGTGCGCAAATACCACACTGTTCTAGATCAGAGACTTGAGCGCTCAAGAATGTTGGTGCCCATAGGGAGTCATGAAACCAATTCTTCATGGATACAAAGGGTAGCAGTATATACACATATGCAGAAACCATATAAATATGTTAAAATACACTAAGTATATCTCTTTAAGTGTGAAAGTCAATTATATATAGTATGCATTTATAAGAGCAAGTAGATTTCTTGCAAAGTTCATGTTGATACCTAGATTATATGATGTAGATTCAATATTTGGGGAAAAAAATACTACAATTGAAGTGATCAAATATAATATAATAGACTAATCAGTTTCATTTTTAATATTTTCATCAATAAACACTATCTTTTTGGGCATGCTATGAATGTAATAATAATTATTAATGGCAAAAGGTGTAGACAATTGCAAACTCACTATTGTGTAATATTCGTGTAGTAACTATTGTTTCATATATGTTGGAAATTTGCTAAATCTTAAGTTATTTATTTATTGTACAGTTAAGTTATTCTAAGCAATTATAAAATATATTTCCCATGGTGAGGATGAATCTTATGTTTAGGATTTTTGGCTGTATCTTCTATGCAAAGATATTTGAAAGTCAAAATGAAACATTATAAGCATTTTATTTATAGATTTAAGAGTATACCACGGCATAAAGTCAGAGCTTGAAATTAATATATGATATAAGATTTGAATTGGTTTAAGTTTTCCAATAATAATATCAAATTTTTCAAAAATAGCATCTCCAGCAAATATTTCCTGCAAAAGTATGATTAGCACCACATAGTGCATCTATTTAAAAGTTCTAAATGTAAATGATTGTTAGGGAGACATGCATTATATATTTGTCCTCAGGAAGCATGCATAACTGTCCTCATTACTTTCACCCAAAGAAAAGATAAAATATTCATTGAGCATCAAGAATGTGTTACATGCTTTAAAATCACATCAGTTTTTTTTTCTTTTTTAGTCTTACCCAAATTCCATCATCATTCTTCACCATGCTACCTGGGTCATTATTATTAAATTCATACCAATAACATTTTATAGCACTTTAGAGCAGGCAATGAATTGCTTTGAAAACCGAAATGGAGCACCAAAGTGCTTATTCATCTAGAAATCAGGAATGGGCTGAACCCTCAGAAACTTCAGGGAGGCAGGAGCACATTAATCGACAAGCATTACCTGATTCAAAATGTGAGTCTTTTCTTGTCACAAGTGCGAGATCTTGCAGATGATAAAGATGTGGAAAACCCTCTGCAGTTGACAACAGTTAAAATGGAATGGGGGGAAAAGAAGGGATATTGCTTATGGAAGGGAAAATTAAATTACCTATAAGGAGGTTTATTAGGGAATTAGGAAAAGTGTGGTTTTGACTCAGAAGCTGCCCAGGTATATCTCTGAGTAGTAAAGGGTTCAGGAGACCCTGGACCTTTAGACTCAGCAGAAATAAACTCTGTGGGGTGGAACAGGGCCAAATCAGGCCATGAGAAGTCACAGGCTCTGCATGTGTGGGTTGAAAGCAGAGGAAGAAACAGCCATCAATGATATGCCCAGTGAGCATTTGCTTGGCATTGTGTTAGGTACACAAAATAACTCTAAATGGGCATCAGTTCAGCCATTTTCTTAATGGCAAGATAAACAGAAGGTCCTGGAATAATTTAGGGATGATGTAAGACAATCTAGTCATTAGCAAAATGTACAGAAGTCATCCGAGTTCATGCCACCTGGGCAGTGGCTGACGAGGCAGATGGGCACAGTTTTATGGAGAGTAAGAGAATGAAGAGCCACTCTGGATCTTGCGTCAACTCAAGGCGAGGTGAAGAGACGAAGGCTAGCATGGGGTACACAGGGGACAGTGGCGAGCTGAGCCCAGGCTGGAAAGCAGGAGGGGGAACAGTTGACTGCCCGGGCACTGGTTCCCACCTGTCTGGCCTAGAAGGAAAAAGCAGGCCGTGGACTGGTGTGTGGTGAGGGGCAGGGCTGGGGCTGTGGCATCCCACAGTTGTGGGCTCACCTGTGAGCTCTGAGAGTCAGGGGCCTGCTGGGCACCAAAGTCAAGACAGACTCTCAGCCCCTCTTCTTCATCTGAAAAGGGAGAGGTTCAGAAACAAGGTGTCCTGAGGGCTGAATTGAACAAGCGGCCCACACTGTCCAGGATCTCACCCTCAGTGCTCACATAGAGGTGTGGCTTGGGATCCCCAGCACCAAAATTCAAGCACAAGATGGGAGAGTACCACCTCGTCTAGTTCCACAGCTCAGGTTCTGTGGATTATTTCTTAATTATTTATTTCTTTACCCATATCCAGTGTGGTAGGCATTGTTTTATGAAATTCAACAAAAGAGACATTTATTCTTTATGTTATCTCTCCAAAGAAAAGATATTTAAATAGCGTTGTTTTGGTATCTGCTTATTATAAACAGTAAGACATAAAGTAAAATAATCTTTCTCAGATTTTCCCATGGTAGAAAGTTACCTTGGCAACTTCAGTGGAAACGAAGTTGCTGTGTGTTTGACCTCTCATCTGTCACTTTCAGAAATAGTGAAGATTCTGTAGAAGGCCTCTAGAGACTTACAGAAAGAGAACGGCTCGCCCCAAGATGAGCATATTTAGCTCAAGTAGTTTATTAGGTCCAAGAAGACCTCTCTAAATCCTACACAGAAGCAGATTGAATTTTTAAAAAACTCTTTTTTTTTTTTTTTTTTTTGAGATGGAATCTTGCTCTGTCAACCAAGCTGGAATGCATTGATGCGATCTCAGCTCACTGCAACCTCCGCCTGGTGAGTTCAAGCGATTGTCCCACCTCAGCCTCCGGAGTATCTGGGACTACAGGCATGTGCCACCATGTCCAGCTAATTTTTGTATTTTTGGTAGAGACAGGGTTTCCCCATGTTAGCCGGGCTGGTCTTGAACTCCTGACCTCAGGCAATCCACCCACTTCAGCCTCCCAAAGTGTTAGGATTACAGGCGTGAGCCACCGTGCCTAGCCAGTTTTGAAACTCTTAACAGAATTTCACAATTATATTTGCCAATATTTATTAAGCAAAATTTATACTAAAATCTTATTGTCACTAAATTGTATATCTTTTAAAACCCATCTTTGCTAAAGTGGTACCTAATGGAAATTTTATTCTACTTCCTTTTCCTTTTTAATCACAAAGGAGACAGGGCTGTGTTCTCAATGGAAAGAACTGGGCTGCTCAGCCCTTTCCTTCATGGTGGGGTCTCCCACCGCCACCCTGTTCCCAAGCTGGGTTTTTACCAAGCAGCTGACAGTCACGGGAAATAATCTATGTTTGAAATCGGGTCTCATTCATTTAAGACCAGCAGGCTCTCAACATCTAGAATCAGATGAATATGAAACAAAATTTCCTTCTCTTTTTGTGGTTTGATTTTTCCTTTATTTCTTTAACTCATCTAGAATTTTATGATGAATAGTGTTAGTACATATTTTTTTCATAAAAATAATATTCTAGTCACATTTATTAAATAATTCAAGTCCTGTCCTGTTTTGTGCTGTTTCCTTTTATATATACAATGCAGCATCTACTTAACATAAGTTTTATACAGAAGGTGAGTCACTACGGAACAAGAATGAAGAGATTGTATGTATTAAAACATTTTTTATTCAATTTATTTTTGCATGTTTTAGAATTATTTTAGGGTTTTTTTCCTTGTCTTCTTATTTTACTCTACATTGTCAGGACAAGTTCTTCTTTTTAAAGTACACATAATTTGAGAAGAATTTCCCTCTTAGAAATAATTGTTCTCTCTGAACTAAATCATTGCATAATACTTGAGTATTATTTCAAAAAATTCAGTAAAGCCAAATTTTATGGTATTTTCCATAGTTTCATTTGCATAGTTTAGTGAGGTTATTCAAGCTAAGGTACTTGTTTTATTTATTTCATAAATGGGTTATCATGTGCTTTACTTTAGGTGATTATTTCCTGTGTGTAGGAAAGCTATTGAATTATTTTATATTTGTGAAATCCTAAATAATTTTTAAAGCAACACAAGACACAAGAATAATGGGAAAGCAACTGATTTGAAGAAGAAAAGCAAGAAACAAAAAACCATAGCTTCTGTTTCAGCTGGACCTGGCAAGATCCTCTGAGAGCACTGTTTGCCGTGAACAGAGAAGCCTCACTATCAGCCATGCAGTGATCTGAAAGGAGGAGAGAGAGAAAAAAAGTCATTATATGTTGATGATGTGATTTTATAGAAACCATGCAACTCAAACTTCATATTATTAATGTGTGGGGAGCAGAGAGGCCCCGGGGGACTAGATCATTCCTGCCCATTCTACACTGGGGCTCCGCACGGGGGCCTGCACCTGCCCTCCCTCTCCTGCAAAGCCTATCCAGCTCATGTGGTAGCTTGCTGGAGACCCTGGCCCGGGGGACTGCAATTCCCCAGTGAGGTGTGAGAGCCAGCACGCTTCAGGGAGTCTCCTGCCTCCTTAACCCTGTCCTCCAAGTGACCTAGACACCTCCTCCCAGTGGCATAATATGCCTGGTGTTTGTGGCAGGTGGTGTGAGCAGGAGACCTCTTGGGCCACCAGGGCAAGGCTGGGCCTGGCGGGGACGCAGCATCCTCTCATCCTCCAGGCAGTAAGCAAGGTGGCTACAAGCAGTCCACAGGTGAGCCCAGAGGGTGCCTTGGCACCTGAGATTTCAGTGCCATCTCACAGGCCAGTGGCTGTGTATCTCCAGTCACACAGAGTCACTTATCTTACAAAAGCTTTCTCACATGGACAGGACTTGAGATAAGGACTTTCATCAAAATGATTGAGAAATTTTAGTTTCCAAAGGATGCAGATAAGGATTTTTTTCAAGCTGTAAGTCTCTACTTCAGACATATGTTTGCACCTGATAAATAAGAGATATCATTTCATGTAATAATAGATTGGAGCAAAAATCTTATGTCAATGGTTTTAAAAATATAAATATTTAAGATATTAAAAACCAGCAGCATAAATTTGTCTCTCTATCCATGCTAACTAAACATATTTGTATTATGCAATTTATTTTATTATTCTAATTCATTACCTCAATATTCTAAATTCAAAATGAATAATTATTGATTAATTAGTTTGATCATGCTTTATTTACATGTTTGATTTTTGAGGATTCTGCAAAGTTCAATACAGTGGTCATTAGCCACTTGTGCTTATTTAAATTTGTGTAAATAAATTAAAATGAAATAATTTTAAAAATAATGACACCCACCTACTTCCAGGGCTCAATGGTCCTGTGAGGCCAGTTCCTGCCTCAGCGTCCAGCACATCTGTAGAATAATCTGCAATCCTGAACATTGCTACTAAGCAGCGCTGGTTTAGAAAATAAGCAATGTGGGAGGTTGTAGTAGAGAAAAAAAATGTTATAACATTGCAACATTTGATAAAGCTTTAAATTTGATATAAAAATTTATTTTCGATAGAACAAAGCTTGCATATTAGATTGCTAAGAGGAAATACAATGATTTTTAATTAAAATTAGGTTTAAAGAAAATTGTAACATAAATAGAGAAATCCCAAAATCACAATGTCAAGAAGAAAAAATACCAAAACTTGGAATCTTTAAAAAGATTACAGATGGAACATTTGAAAAACTAGATGCAGTGCATTAAAAACAATTTCAATGCAAAAGGCATTTCAAAGTATGACTTAGCAAAACTAACACCAGAAAAACTAGAAAATTGCAAAACAACTTCAAAAATTAAATCTGCAATTTAAAATTATATCATGAGAAGGGAGGGGGAAAATCCACAAAAATTTCCAAGTACAGATGGCTTCACCAGGCAATGGAACCAAATACTTCAGTGGGGAAAAACGTTCATCTCAGACAAAAACACTCAGTGAATAAACAAAAAGCAAGTGGGGTGTCTGGACAGATTTTAATAAGGCCAGTTTCTTCCTGGTGCTGAGATCTCTGGAGGGGAGCACAGGAAAGGAAATTTATCTCACTCATGAGAATGCAAAGAATTCACAAACTTAATATAACCACAGGAAGGAGTATAACTCATGAAGTCAGTAATTGATGACCTCATGTCTAGTAGAAGAGTCTCTTAAATAATTATGAATATGTAAATAATTATATTTGGAAAGTGCTATGAGAAAGAAATGTGTGCAAAATAACTTGTCCTTGAGCAGGGTGCAGAGGTTCACGCCTGTAATCCCAGCATTTTGGGAGGCCGAGGCAGGTAGATCACCTGAAGTCAGGAGTTTGGACCAGCCTGGCCAACATGATGATATCCTGTCTCTACTAAAAATACAAAATTTAGCCAGACGTGGTGGTGGGCATCTGTAATGCCAGCTACTCAGGAGGCTGAGGTCAGGAGTTGTTGGATCATGAGTGTAAGATTGGTTTATTAATTAAAAATCAGTTGATATAATTCACATTGTCACAGTAAATAAGTATAATCATACGAACATCTCGAGAGTTGCGGAAAAATTATTTATGTATTTATATGCGTTTTGTAGCATCATTAAAGACATGGTGAGAATTACAAAAATTTAAGAATATTAAGAAATTCAGATAAGATATATTTATGGCATAGAGATAAAAGGAATTTCTAGACAAAGATACAAAAGCATAAGTAATAAAGGAAAGAGTAATAACTTATCCCTGTTAACCAGTTAACTGATAACAAACAGCAGGAACAAAGTTGAAGGATATCATATGTAGCCAGAATCTTCAATATCAACAAGTTAAAATTCCATCAACTCAGTAAGAAAGGAAGAGCAGAGAAACTAGTCAAGCCAGGTTCTTTTATTTTTTCTTTCTTTCTTTCTTTCTTTCTTTCTTTCTTTCTTTCTTTCTTTCTTTCTTTCTTTTTTTTGAGACAGAGTCTTGCTCTGTCACCCTGTTCCCCAGGCTGGAGTGCAATAGTTCCATCTTGGCTCAGTGCAACCTCTGCTGGGTTCAAGCAATTCTCCTGCCTCAGCCTCCTAAGTAGCTGGCATTACAGATGCCCACCACCATGTCTGGCTAAATTTTGTATTTTTAGTAGAGACAGGGTATCATCATGTTGGCTAGGCTGGTCCAAACTCCTGACCTCAAGTGATCCACCTGACTCGGTCTCCCAGAGTGCTGGGATTACCAGCATGAACCACCACACCCGGCCCAAGGACAGGTTATTTTGCACACATTTGTTTCTCATGGCACTTTCCAAATATAATTATTTGCATATACATAATTATTTAAGAGACTCCTCTTCTACTAGACATGAAGTCATCAATTAGTGACTTCCTGTCCTATTACATGCAGAGATTATCCCATTCTGTTACGGCAGTCTTCAACCATTACCCAGGGCAGCATTTGCCAAGTAAAATCTGGGAAAACCAAATCCACCTATAATCATTTACACGACACCCTTGAATACGTTGACTGTTATGCCAAGAGTACAAGGAATGCAAAGATAGCTTAATATTATATATAATTCCTAATACTAAAAAATTTTGAAAAGAAAAAATATAGCTATATCTATGAATTTGAAAGACATTTGTTATTTTTACTTTCAACACTATTGCCACAGAGATGCTCTTACAATAGCTATTGATGTAATATCATTAAATTGTAGGGAAAAAAGTACCATATAGTTTGTGATTATTTCTGAGCTCACTAACTGCGCTCCTAAGAATAGTCATTGAGAGGAGATAGAGCGAGAGCAGGAGAGAGATTGGTGCTCACCGTCAACTACACTGATGGTGTTGGCCAGTAAAATAAATAGAATAAAAATCTAAATTCTAGTAAAAGAAAAGAAACAAAAAAATTTGCTGACATGAAGCACTGAAGAGTTCTACATAAAATAAATTTCTAATAAAAGGGGGCGCGATGCTTCAGGATGTAAAGGTTTAATACTGAAGGGGTGGGAGTACTTTTCAATTTTATACTATAGTTTCAATGTCGTTTCAATGAAAATTCAAATGGGCTTATTTTTTGGAACCTGGCAAAATAATTTAAATTTCATCTGTATTTTTTATGAGATTTTTTTCATGAGATTATTTAAAATTACATAGTTATTAACAGCTTTTGCTTTAAGTTAGGTTTAAATAATTCACTAAATAACACGTTTATAAGATGAAATGTTATGTGGCTATGAAAATTAGATTTAGGCAATACAATGTATTTAGTGATAATGAAATCTTTTTATACACATAAACACTCATTTTTACACCTAAATATGTTAACAATTTTTATTTCCTGATGTCCTGTGTAGAGGCGAGATTATTTTGTGAACATTTGGTGTTTCTCAGTTTTTGTTAGCCATAAACATAGATAATTAGTGTATTGAAATGACTCAATAGCACATCAAGAAGAGAAGAAATATATTGAAAATAATATACTTTCTTGAGCTCTTAGTTAAGTGGATTAAGTAAAACAAAAGAGAAAAAAATACATCTTAAATGATAGTATTATAGATGCTATAATTACTATAGATGCTATAATATACTATCTATAGTATCGATGCTATCTGTAGATAGTATAATTATAAATTATACTATATAAACAATTGTATGTTGATATGTTTAAAAATTTACACAATATGTAAAGAAATACATATTTCTATGCATATATAAGAAGTTTAATCTGTGCAAACTGCCATTATACCTTATATTGAAAGAAAAAAGTTCCTATTATCAGAAAGACAAAAAACAGAGGTTTGAGTAAATGAAAAATAGATGAACCCTGCACTTAAATAAAAAGCTGAATATCCAAAAAAGTTCAATAAATCCTAAATACTTACATAAAATAAAATAATTCTATTTTTTTTAAAAGCACTTCCCTAGAAATACAGAAAGCATATGGCCTTGTCAGAATCGTTAAGCATGTAGACCCTCCACTTTCATTTTCTGACATGGGCTAAGAGAAGTTCCTTAGTAAAACAGTGATTCACTCCATCTCTGCTTTCCAACTGGCTAATTCTTGCCTTAATTTTTACCTATTTTATTGCTAAGCAGCCATGAACAGCAAAAACAAAAATGTAGACTGCTTTTTCTACTCTTCCTCAGTGCTGCAAGTTCAATAGAGAAGAATTCTGCCTTCCAAGGCTTTGCAGGCTGCAATTAGAAAACAACGAAAAACAAGTTTCATATGGCAGAACCATAATAATCAATTTTCTAGAGTAAGGGTTTTGTCTACCTATTCTGGCTGAGCATGATGTGTATTTTAAGTTTTGTAATGCCACACTTTCAGATACTGATTTATGCATTATGTATAGGCTAATATATATGCATATATACTCATATTATGTAGATGCATAATCCCTCAACCCTCAACATTATAAATTTACTTTGTCTTTCTCTTCAGAGCATAGAAGAAGGGCTATTCAGAGCAGGGACCCCTTCTGATCCCCAGATGTAATCTGGCGCAGGGTTTTCTATCATACCTCCTTGCCATTTCTTAACGAGTGACCTTTGTCCTCTGTTTAAAGTGAGCACAGTCACCATGTCTGGTTTCCATAGGGTGAGAGGCCAGAGGAGGACAAGCAGTTTTGCTGTAGGAAATAGACTCGGAATAGTATAGCGATGTGACTCGTTGGTATAAGGATAAGACCCCAAATCATATAGAGATATGACCCACTGTTATGGGGACATGACACAGTGTTACAAGGATAGGAGACATTGTTAGAAGGATATGACACATTGTTGTAAGGATATGACCCACGGTTATAGGAATGCAACACTGCTACAGGGATAGGATACGTTGTTATAGGGATATGACCACTGTTACAAGTATATGCATTGTTATAGGAATATCACCCATTCTTATAGGGATATAAACCATTTTTATAGGGATATAACTATAGGAATACAACCCAGAATTAAGGATGTGTCCCAGAATTACTTAGGGATACAACTATTGTTATAGGGATATGATCCATAATTATGTAAGAATATGACCCATTTTCATAGAGGCAACCCATTGTTATTGGGATATGACCATGAATTGTATAGGCATGTGACCCTTTATTACAGTGATATTACCCATTATTATAAGGCTATTACCCAGAATTACATAGGGATATGACTGATTGTTTTAGGGATATGACCCTTTGTTATAGGGATATGACCCAGAATCATATAAGGATATGAACCATTGTTACAGGAATGTGGCCTTGAATCACATAAGGATATGGAACATGGTTAGATAGGCATATACCCCTTTATTATAGTGATATTACCCATTGTTATAGGGATAGACCCCATTATTAGAAGGTTATTACCCACAGTTACATAGGAATATGACTGTTTTAGGAATAAGACCTATTTTTGTAGGGATGTGACCCAGAATTATACAGGAATATGACCCATTGGTATAGGGTTATGACCTAGAATCAGGGACACAACCCTTTCTTACAGAGATATGACCCAGAATCAATAGGGATATGATCCATTGTCATAGGGATATGACTCAAAATCATGTGAGGATCTGACCCATTATTATAGGAATGTGATCCTTTCTTTTACTGATTCATCCCAGAAATCACATACATCGCTTCTGTTCATAACTTATCGACCAGGACCTAACTGGAAGGAAACTCAGATGTGTAGACTCCATGCCTAGAGAAGTCCCAGAAGTTCTAATATAATATGAAATAAAGGAGGCCATTAACACTGAAGGGAGCTGAGTAGATTTGCCAAAGTAACACTGCAGATCAGCAGGTAAAATATCATGCAGTAAATATTTGGTACAATGTGGTAGCTAAAGGCAAAATTGAGTAAAAGTTTTATTCCTGACTTAAAAGTTTATACCAAAATAAATTCAAAAGATGATCAAAGATGTAAAAAACCCCAATACATTTAACAGAAGAAAAAAGCAAAATAATCATTTTCTTTTCCATTTTTTCTTTTTTTGAGACAAAGTTTCACTCTTGTTGCCCAGGCTAGAGTGCAATGTCATGATCTGGCTCACTGCAAACTCCGCCTCCTGGGTTCAAGCAATTCTCCTGCCTCAGCCTCCCGAGTAGCTGGGATTACAGGCACCTACCACCATGCCCAGCTAATTTTGTATTTTAAGTAGAGGCAGGGCTTCTCTATGTTGGTCAGCGTGGTCTCAAACTCCCAACCTCAGGTGATCTGCCCATCTTGGTCTTCCAGAGTGCTGGGATTACAGATTAATGTGACAAAAAACTATACAACTATAAATGCTAAGGCAGTTAAATTTGTCTCCAACAAATTTGGAATTTCAACATAGAAACACACATATATGCATATAGAGAGTTAAAAACAAGTGACAACTTATAGAAACATTTGTAATATTCTTCAGAGAAAGAAGATTCATTTCCTTAACAGAAAGAAGAAGCTTCCATGGCAATGTGCTCAACTGTGCACAAACTCAAGACTGAGGAATGACTGTGAAGCTTAAAAAGCTTAAAGAAGAAAAAAGAAAATGTCTTTAAAACATATAAACTGAAAATATTGCCGGTTTTAACAATCCAGTTTGCCAAGAGCAAAACATTTTATTTTGTATTGTGTTTTCCAGAGGTAGGGACACATGCATTCTGTTTCATTATTAGTGGTGTTGTAAATGGTTCTGTTTCATTATTAGTGGTGTTGTAAATGGTGTCCTCTTTATAGGACATTTTGGTAGGTGCTCTAACTAACACACACTCTTGATTGAACAAATTTAGCATAGCAAGTTATACTACTGATGTATTTATGCATGTTAAAAAATAGCAAATTACCCATAGCCTGCGTGCCATATCAAAATATTAGGAACTAGATACATTCTAGGATACTACACATTCCTCGTGTCTCTCTCTTTCATCTTGGGTTTCTCTTTCAATCTGATTTATTAAATCTTCGTCATCCTCTTAACGGTAAGATGTGCCAAAATCCAGCCCTGAGACTTCCTGTCTTCTCTCTTTCTTCCCATTCTTTTGAGGAGTCACCTACTCTCATAGTTTTAAATAGCATGTAATGCTGATGAGTCTCCAAATTATATTTTCATCCTGGACTCTTCCCTGTACTCAAGATTCATATATCCAACTGGTTTCTCTTAATTTCCTTACTGGTCCCTCCATTATAGTTAGTCCTAAGTGAATTGGTGATATTTCCAGCCCTGACTCCCAATGGCGAAATGTTATTTAGTCTCAAAAAAATAGAACGATCTGATCATGTGCTTCAATATGGATGGATATTGTGCTGAGTGCAATAAAGCCAGCCACAGAAGAGCAAATAGCACGTGGTCCCACTCTGTGAAGCACCTAAAGTCGTCACAGTCATAGAAATGGAAAGCAGGGAGGTGGTTGCCAAGGCCTGGTGGAAGTAGGGGGGATTTGGCTTACTGCAAGCCAAGTTTCATGCAAGTTGAAAAGGATCTTAGCTCTGCTGTGCAGAGAGGGGAATATGCCGCACACTGCTGATCTGTGCACTTACAAATGGTTAAGATCGTAAAAAGTGTATCAAGTCTCTGATAGATTTTGGTGACACAAAGATGACAAGGAAAACATACTCCATTTTTATATGGTGTTCGTAGAAACGTGGAGCGGGAAATAAATTGAACAAAGAAAAAGTAAGTGATTAAAATTCAGATAAGAGCTACAGAGATGCAGAGTGTTATGAAAGTTAACAACAGGGCCCTTGACTGTGTGGTAAGCGGTGTGCACACACAATCATTTTATAAAGGCTTAATTGTATGCATTATTTATAAATGTTCAACATACATTTCTCCTGTAATTGTTCAGTAATGCAGTACATCATTATCTGCTCAGTTTGTATCAGATCGTGCTGCCGTAAGAATTTTGTGAGGGAAGACGTGGAGAAGGACCGTCTCTGTGACTGTCATGGGCACGATGAGTTAAGAGTAGCTGTGATGTCTGGTACTGTTGGTGGTTGCAGCCAGATGGTAGAAGCATATATTAGAATTGAATTTATCTGGATGTTTCGAGCTGCAACAACAATTATAACTCTTTTCCTAATCATGAAATATTTAATGCATTTTTTCTCTGTGAGGAGCTTAGAACAGTGGCTGGCACATCAGGCTATATGCAGTGCCATTATTACATTTATTACTCTTGCTATTAAGATAATTACAATTATTACTACTATTGTTTCAGGAATCCTTTAGGGAGAGAAGTGTTTCTCGCCATTTCCAAACAACTAATAATCTCGTAGCTCTTTTTTAAGCTGTTTACCTCAGGAAAATTCTGCATATGCTTCCAGTTTGCCCTGGCCATGTCTCCATCTGTTACTCAGTTTCTCTGATGGATTCACAACCCACGTTCAACTGCCTTTTCAGCTTCCAAAAGGATCTTGCTTTTTGCATGACTCTTCTTTTATCACAAAAAGTAACCATTTTGTGTACTCATTTTTCTTTGTCCTACAAGGATATAGTGTACTAACCTGTATTCACTACTGAGTCATTTGATGTTTTATTAATGGAACATCTCTCTTTTCTGTCACAGGACCACCAACTGCTTAAAATCTTTGATATTGTCTTTGCTTCTGTCACCCTCACTAGACGTTGAGTTCTTTGTGCCATTTTCTTTTATACATACAACAAGGTGTTGTTTATCTAGTAGGCATGCATATGCACGTGACATGGCCTGGGGTGGCGGGGTCTCAATGGAGCACAGACACTGGCTGGTGAGTGGGGTTGGCTAATCACCAAAGAGTGTGTGCATTCAGACACCAACATAATGGCCTCTCCTAGACCTGTGGTTGCTTGAGAATAGTCAAATCTGAACATATGAATTTTTGAATCCCATGTACTTGTTTACTACTAAAATACAGACATGTTTATTCTAAATACTCAGCAAAATATGGCTTCCTTTTAACGTACGTTTTGAGTTTCTGGGTCAAATCTCAGAAACCATTGACTTATTGAAGTCTAAGTCAGAAAATGCCACAACGAACAATAAATCAACTGCTTAGAAATCACAGTCATTGCAAAAAAATTTTTCCCCATTCTGCTGGTTGCAGGTTTGCTCGAACGATTGTTTCTTTTGCTGTACAGAAGCT